>CAUYLG010062392.1:0-158933 GCA_963573385.1 Cacajao melanocephalus
ATAATTGGAAGTAAATCACTCCTCAGCAATTGCATAGCATTTCACAGGTTTAAATAAAATATTGGTTGGCTGCTTGTTTGTTATTTTCTTCCCTTATTCCTTCCTGTCTCCATTGTTAAGCACAATTATTGGCATAAAAGAGGTTTTTAATACCCGTTTTTAGACTGCATTCTAGCCGGGGCAATAGAACAAGAATCCCGTTCTCTCTCCCTCTTTCTTTCTCTCTTACATTCTTTTTTTTTCTTTCTTTCACTCTTTCTTTCTTTCTTCTTTTTCTTTCTTTCAAAAAAAAAAAAAAGGAAGAAATGAGGCAGGGACATGGAGCCAAAAGAGATTAAACAATTTTTTTATTTTTTTAATTTGTTTTTTTTAAGGCAGGAGACACGATAGCAAACTTGTATGGGAAAGAAAGCCATCCAGTAGAGAAGGAGAAAACTGATGATGCAGGTGTATCCGTGGCCACTTGGCAGCAGGAACTGAGGGCAGGGAAGTGTGTGATATAGTGACATGCCCAGAAAGAACAACTTCAAAGTACACTAGTAAGTCCCCATATTGCATATGGAGCTCTGTGAAGGGTTGCATGATGAACTTGAGATAGACACAGTTCCCACCTTCATGGCCTTGCTTTCTAAGACTAGCTCAGAGGAGTCTCCACCTTTATATCATCTCTTTTCTATTGTATTTATTTATTTACTTGACACAGGGTCTCACTCTGTCACCTAGGCTGGAGTGAAGTGGCTATTTACGGGCATGATCATAGCTCACTGCAGCCTTGACCTCCTGGGCTCAAGCAATCCTCCCAACTCAGCATCCCGAGTAGCTGGCGTGTACCACCACATGCAGTGAATTTTTTATTTTTTGTAGAGACAGCAGTTTTGCCATATTGCTGTGGTTGGTCTTGAACTCCTGGGCTCAAGCCATCCTCCCACCTTGGCTTCCCAAAGTTCTGGGATTACAGGCATGAGCCACTGCACCCAGCCTGTCTCTTTTCTAGCCAGTAGTTTTCTTTCAGAGGAAATAAAAATGTCTCCCTATTTATACTAAGTATGAGTCCTGAACTGTTTCAGCTTCTGGGGTAGGTGAGGTTAGGGTCTCTGTCAAATGCCAGCATTCAGAGGCGTATAAGAAGCACGCACTGCTTTCCTCTACTCACAACACATTTCATTTCTGACACCAGATCTGTGGGTTTTTCCCCCACATTGAACAATTTTGTAACACCAGCTGGGTGTCCTAGAATTTAACTCGATTCAGACACTAATTGCCTGGAGTTAACACAAGTTAATGGCTTAGTCCTACAAGACTACCCCCACTTCAGAGTCCAATCATAAGTAGTGGTCCCCAGGTCACCCACAACTTCTGTTTGTCTTGGTTGCAAATTGGAGGTTCCCATGACCTCTTCCTCATGTTCACTCATTTGCTAGAACAACTCACAGAAAGCTGAAAGAGAAATTACTTACTAAGTTATGGGTTTATCATAAAACAATGCAACTCCCTCCCTCTCTTCTTTCCTCCCTCCCTCCCTCCCTCCATTCTTTCCTTCCTCTTTCCTTCCTCCCTCCCTCCCTTCCTCTCTTCCTTCCTTCCTTTCTTCCTTTCCCTTTCCTTCCCTTTCCTTTCCTTCCCCTTCCCTTCCCTTCCCTTCCCTTCCCTTTTTCCTTTCCTTCCCTTTTTCCTTTCGTTTCCTTTCTTTTCTGAGGCAGGGTCTCTCTCTGTTGCCTAGGCTGGAGTACAGTAGCATGAACATGGTCCACTATAGCCTCAATCTCCTGGGCCCAAGTGATCCTCTTGCATCAGTTTCCTGAGTAGCTAGGACTACAGGTGTGTACCACTATGTCCAGCTAGTTTATTATTTTTTATTTTTAGTACAGATGTCATCTCACTATGTTGCCCAGGCTGGCCCAAACTCCTGGGCTGAAGTGATCCTTTCACCTTGGCCTCCCAAGGTTCTGGAATTACAGTTGTGAGGCACCTTTCCTGGCTATTTCCAAGCTGCTAATCATGGCTTGATCTTTCTAGTGACTAGCCCCCATTTAGGAGCCCACCAAGAGTCACCTTATTAGAATAAAAGACTCTTCTATTCCCAGAAAATTTTAGGGATTTAGGAGCTCTGTGTCAGGAACTGGAGTCAAAGACCAAATATTATGACAAAAGATGCTCGTAGCACGTTTGTCATCCAGGAAATTACAAAGATTTTAGAAGTTTTGTGCCAGGAACTGAGGACAAAGACCAAAATACATATTTCTTATTATATCACAAGATCACAGGAGGCATCCTGGCTGTGTCTTCCCTTCCTCCACACTCATCCCCAGCCCCTGAGACTTACAGAGGAGGGAAACTTGGGAACTCCTCTCCCTGCCTGCCCAGCACCAGTGCCGCTACACAAATTACTTCTTGCTTGTTTCACAGCAACTGTACCCTAACTACAGAGAAGAAGCCCACACCCATGTAGGATGGCATTCAAGGCCCCCAGTAGCTTTTCCTCTTGCTGTTTGCCTCCTGCCTCACTCCAGGAGTGAGTGATCTGGAATGATCTCAATTCCAGATAATTACTATTCTCGTGGTGCTCTGTGCAGGGCTGTTCCTTCCTGCCATTTTCTTGCTGTTCCTCTTGTCTTCAATGCCCTTTTTACACTGCCTTCTTTCAAAATTTTCATCGTCCTTCAAGCACCTTATCCTTCAGATCTAACTGAAAGGCCACCTCCTCCATGAAGCCTTCCTTATCACTCATTGTACTTAGAATCAACCACTGTTTCTTTGAGCGTTGCCGGGTCTTTCCATTGCATGGAAGTTCTTTGTGGGCAGGAATGGCATCTATTTGTCTTTCAGTTTTTTTCTTTTCTTTTTCCTTTTTTTCAGACAGGGTCTTGCTCTGTCACCCAGGCTGGAGTGCAGTGGTGTGATTTTGGCTCTCTGTAACCTCCATCTCCCATGTTCAAGTGATTCTCCTGCCTCAGCCTCCCAAGTAGCTGCCACCATGGCTGGCTAATTTTTCGAATTTTTTGTAGAATGGAGTTTTACCACATTGCTCAGGCTGGTCTGAAACTCCTGGGCTCAAGTCATCTGTCTGCTTTGGCCTCCCAAAGTGCTGGGATTACAGGCATGAGCAGCTGCATCTGGCCTCTATTTGTCCTTTTATCCTCCTACCAGCATTGACCCCTGCCCAGCGGAGTGCTGGCACACAGATGGCTTGCAGATAGAGGGCTGAGTGAGTTATTGGATTTTTTCCTTTCAGGCATCACGTCTCACAGCTTACTGCCCAGATCAGGGCTCCCTGTTGGTATGTGTGGCTAGCGTGCCTTGGAAAGAGCACGGGATTTAAAATCAGAAGATTTGGGCTCAGGTTTGCTACTTAAGTGACCTTGGGGTAGCCTGACAATGTGATCTTTGTTATAGACTTGTGGTGACTCTAGGCAGCCATGGCAGGAAAGTGCTATGCAGACCTTGAGTTCTATTCAAATGTGTGTTTTTGCAGCATTGCTTAGTCATACAAGGGCAACAGGATCTGTAGGCCTCTAGGGGGCAGTCTCAGCTGGCCTTGACTCAGCCCTTTCCTACCAAGAGGGAGGCCTGAGGTGTGACCCCCAAGATGCCATGAGCGATCCTGCAGACCTGGAGAGGGAGTGAGCCCACACACCTCAGCTCATCCAGCCTTCTGGTTAGGTAGGGTTCGGTCTTGCAGTTCCAGAACTCTGCATGTGCGGGGTGCTTGATACCCTGGGTAGATGGGAAGGCAATCTCTTCCTTAGAGACCACCTACCAGTGCCTGGATCATAGCCAGCCTTCCCCTCTGTAATGCCTTTTTTCTCCTCTTCAATTTTAAAATTGAGATATAGCTCACATAGTATAAACATCGCCAAAGTGTACATTTAAAGTGTGATATTTATCTATTTGAGACGCTTGTTCATCCAGATGGGAATATAGTGGTGTGATCATGGCTCACGGCAACCTTAACCTCCTGGGCTCAAGCGATGTTCCCAAGTTAGCCTAACAAAGTGCTGGGATTACAGGTGTGAGCCATGGTGCCTGGCCTAAAGTGTGATTTTCAGTTGTGCAATCACCACCATCTCATTCCATAATATTTTCATCATCCCAAAAAAGAAACTGTGTAAGTATTAGCAGTCAGCCCCACTTCCGAATCCCTGGAAACCACTACTTTACTTTCTTTCTGTATGGTTTTGCAATTCTAGGCATTTCAAGAAACTGGAATCATACAATGTGTGGCCTTTTGCGAATAGCTTCTTTTACTTTGCATGTCTTTAAGGTTCATCTGTGTTGTAGCATGTAACAGTATTTCACTCCTTTTATGGACTCCTTTTATGGCTGAATAATATTCCACCGTATGCATATACCACATTTTGTTTATCCATTTGTCCATTGATGGGCATTTAGGTTGTTTCCACTTTTTTGCTATTATTAATAATGCTCCTAAGGGCATTTATGTACACTTTTTTTTTAGACAAACCTTTTCAATTCTCCTTCAATCCTTGAAGTGGGATGTTACTCAGAGTTACTGTGTAACTCTGTGTTTAGCATTTTGAGGAACTGCTGGACCGTTTTCCAAAACAGCTGCATCATTTTACATTTCCACCAGCAATGTATGAGAACTCCGTAATTCTCTTGACACTGGATTCAGCCCCTGCTTGCCTTACAGTTCTGAAATTGTCAGGCCCAGGAGAGAGAATTCTGCAGCTAGCTTTCACCCATCTTTTCCCCGAAGTTATAGTTATGCAAGACAACAAGCTTTGCGAACTTTAATCGTCTGAAAAGAACACTTGGACCCCTGAGTGCAACCAGGGTGATTTAGCTTCCTTTCTAAGGGGATAATACAGCCTTGATCCTTGTGACCGAGAGGAGCTGTGTATGGATACAGCTCAGCATTCCCACTCGGCTGCTGTGCACAGAGAAGGAGCAGCATTCACCTGGGCTGTGTGCTGAGAAGTGTTCTTATTAAGGAGGTTCTGCCAGGCATGTGTCAGGTGTGTGTCTGCACAGTCTTACCAGCCTCTCAGTGGATCCTTGGGCTGCCTGGCAAGGAGCTGACACTGTCTCCAGCGGTACCTGGGGTGTGAGGCTGGAGAGACATCTGTCCAGGTGGACAGAGACAGTGGGTGCAGACTGCTTCCTCCTGGGTACCTGGCTGGAGAACAGGTAGACATTTACTGTCTGCTCACGAGGCACTGGGGAGCAGAGACTTCTCGACTCCCCTTGTTCTTTTCATGCCTGGGTACACGAGGGCCCTACTGGCAGTGGTTCAGACCTGCCAGCCTCGATGAGGAAGGGTTTGTTTGCACAGCATCTGGATGTGGGAGTGAAGTAATTCAGGCATTTGGGGTGGGAAGGAGATTGCTAACCCCAAAGGAGTTCCCTTGTGCAGAAGGAAAATTACCAGCTGTGCTTATTCTGCGATTGGATGAAGGAAGGGCTTGCTCATTTTAGTCAGTCTAAGGGGAATGTTTCTGGGAGGTATAGGGGAGAAAGAGGCAAGGAAAACAATCCCATAGGATCCTTGTTGATGAACTAATGACCCTGCCCGAAGGTGTCAGGTCCATTATACCTGGTGCACATTTATCCACAGCACATCTTATACCTGTGGGTGTTTATTCATGCATCATGATATTTATTCATGCATCATATATTTATTGAGTTTGTACTAAGTTCCAGGAGCTTTCTTGGATTCAGGAATACAACAATGAGTAAAACAAACCGGGGTAATTGTCCTCATAGAGATCAGAGCCTTGTAAGGTAGAGAGGCATTAATTAAATGATTGCAGGAATCAGTGCCAGGCAGGGTTTTGCAAGTTGCTATGAGAGCGTATGAAAGGGGAAAATGGCTTAGTATGAGTGTGGAGTTGTCCAGAAAGCCTTTCCTGGGGCACCCAGGTCTACTGGATGAACAGGGTTGGGCATGGGGAGAAGACATTCCAGGTGGAGGGCACAGCAGGTGTCAAGCCCCGAAGCGGGACAGAACACAAAATTCCAGGAATGGAAAGAGAGCCAGGAGGGGTGGATGGAGCAGGAGGAGAGGCAGGCAGTGCCAGCTGCTCAGGATCTAATGGGCTGTGCAAGCCTCCCTCTCCCAACCTTGCTGTTCTCCCAGGAGCAGTGGGCAGCCATTGGGGTTTTCAATCTTGGTAGTAGATGGCCACATTTGCAATGACCATTCTGTGTTGATTGAATGAAGTTGTGGTTCTGATTTTAGGGGTGACTGGGGCCACTTAAGTGAGTCAGGGTCAACTGTACAGGCTGGGGAAAATGTAACAGTGAACACTAGATGAGCTTAATAGTGGGCAGATGTGGAATTAAGGGGAAAGGGATGTTGAGGGAAGGAAGACGGGGTCCCCAAGGTGGCATGGACCATATCAAGTCTTTCTGATGCTAACTTTAGCCTCTGAAGGCCATTCTGGCCTTGAATTTCTCTTTCTTTCTTTCTCTCACTCTGTCATCCAGGCTGAAGTGGGTGGCTCCCTGCAGCCTCAACCTCCTGACCTCCTGGGCTCAAGCGATCCTCCTACCTCAGCCTTTTGAGTAGCTGGGACTATAGACATGCACCACCACACCTAGCTAATTTTTCATTATTTTTTTTTTAGAGACCAGGTCTTGTTATGTTGCCCAGGCTGGTTTTGAACTTCTGACCTCAAGTGATCCTCCTGCCTCAGCCTCCCGAAGTGCTGAGATTACAGACTTGAGCCAACATGCCTGTCCTGGCCTTGAATCTCTGATGCAACCTGAGAAACCACATTTTTTCTGAACAACTGGGGAGCGACTCTTCTTTCTACTTGCTCAGACCTACCCACCTAGCTAAGTGCTTAACACATGGACTGTCACTGGCTTAGAAGGTCAGAGTTGGAGGCCTCAGAGGTCAGCTGGTCCAGAGCTTCTCAGAGGGCTGTCCCTGGACTCTTGTATTAGTGTCATCTTTGGGCTAATCATTTAAAAACTGCAGATTGCTGGGTGTTACTTCAGATCTCCTGAAGTAGAACTCTTTTTTTGGGGGGATGAGGGTGGAGGATTTGTGGTAGCACCTATTAGAGGAATCAGCATTTTGAGCGAGTGTTCTGGGGGATTCTTCTGCACACTGTATTTGTTTCCTGTGGTAGCTTAAAGCAACATAAATGTATTTGCTCACCGTTCTGGAGGCCAGAAGTCCCAGGGCTGTGAAGTCTAGGTGTCAATAGGCCCACACCCCTCCAGTGGCTCTAGGGGAGAATCCATTCTTGCCCCTTCCAGCTCCTGTGGCTGCTGGCATTCCCTGGAGCAGGGCAGGATCTCTCTAACCTTTGCCTGCCTCATCTCATCACCTCTCCTTTTTGTCTGTCGTCAAATCTTCCTCTGCCTTCCTCTTATGAGGACACTGGTGCATTTAGGGACAGGATAATCTCCCCATTTCAAGATCCTTAACTTAGTCATAGCGGCAAAAACCCTTTTCCCAAATAAGGGAATATTTACAGGTTCTCAAGATTAGGACCTGCTTTCTTTGGGGGACCATTTTCTAGTGTGCCAAAAACACTGAAGTTCTAAAAGCATTGGATGTGGTTGACATCCTTCGGGTAGACCAGATATAGGAAACCAGAGCCTAGAGAGAAGTGACTAATCCAAGGCCATAAAGCTTGTAACTTGCTTCTGAGATTGGAATCAAGGCTCCTGATTCCAAGGCCTTTCTGGGAATCCTGGCTCCAAGGAATAGTGATATCTGACGTTCACTAATGTCACTTCCATACTGTTCTAAGCAGATGACATGTACTGTCTCATCGCTCTTCCAAACAACCTTTTGAGGTAGGCTCTCCTATGATCTTCCTGTTTAGAGATGAAAAAAATTTAGGGCTGGGCACAGTGGCTCACGCCTGCAATCCCAGCACTTTGGGAGGCTGAGGCAGGTGGATCACGAGGTCAAGAGATCGAGACCATCCTGGCCAACATGGTGAAACCCCACCTCTACTAAAAGTACAAAAAATTAGCCAGGCGTGGTGGTGCGTGCCTGTAGTCCCAGCTACTAGGGAGGCTGAGGCAGGAGAATTGCTTGAAACTGGAAAATGGAAGTTGCAGTGAGCCGGGATGGTGCCATTGTACTCCAGCCTGGCAATAGAGTGAGACTCTGTCTCAAAAAAAAAAAAAAATTTAGGAGAAAAGAGGTTAAATAACTTGCCTAACATGACAGAGTGAATTACTGGTGGAGCTGGGATAGAAACCAAGGTAGTCAGAGGCCAAAGCCTTCACTCACAGGTGGAACCTCCTCCAGCCAGGCTTATTCCAAATCCGGCCTGTGAATCACCACTCTCTGATATTTTTTGCCTTCCTAGGAAATATGGACCCAAACTTTTCTGGCAGGAAAGGAGACCCCTCTAACTACTTACCTTCTTCTTGCTCAGAGCCACGTCTCCAATTCCTTGCTGAATATCTGCTTCAAACTGCACAATGAGCCTTCTCATTTTAGTCAATGGGATTGATGCAAGGCAAGCAGGTCTTTCAAAAGGTGTGTGGAGGGGATGGCGGGGTGGGGGTCAAGGTCCTAATGGATTGGTCAGTGTGGTGGCTCATGCCTGTAATCCCAGCACTTTGGGAGGCCGAGGTGGGTGGATCACAAGGTCAGGAGTTTGAGACCAGCCTGGCCAATATGGTAAAATCCCATCTCTACTAAAAACATGAAAATTAGCTGGGCATGGTGGTTCGCACCTATAATCTTGGCTGCTCAGGAGGCTGAGGCAGGAGAATCACTTGAACCTGGGAGGTGGAGGTTGCAGTGAGCTGCGATTGTGTCACTGCACTCCAGCCTGGGCGACAGAGCGAGACTTCATCTCAAAAAAAAAAAAAAGATCCTAATGGATTTCTTAGGCTAGTGGCCTGGGATGGGCCCTGGAAGGTTCCCAGCCCCCAAATTGTTTGCAAAAGGCAGAAGAAGAAGGTGGGGCAGATTTGCCTGCACCTTGGGTACATATTTGTCCCCAGCCATGACTCACTTCCTTCTGGAACAGGGCCTCAGGTGAAATGTTTGCCTGCTCCACCTCCCTTAGTGCCTTATAGCTCCTCTCCCAGTGGGGCCGGTGTCTGAGAGTACAGTGCAGCCCTGCCCTTCTGTCCACCCTACAGAGCCCACAGTCATGGCAGCCCAGGTGGCTGGTGTATCTAGGCAGCGGGCAGCCGCTCAAGGTCTTGGCTCCAACCAGAAGGCTGTCAAGTACTTGGGCCAAGATTTCAAGACCCTAAGGCAACAGTGCTTGGACTCAGGGGTCCTATTTAAGGACCCTGAGTTCCCAGCATGTCCATCAGCTTTGGGCTACAAGGATCTTGGACCACGCTCCCCGCAAACTCAAGGCATCATCTGGAAGCGGCCCACGGTAAGGAAGTGGGCTTGCTGTTGAGTGACATACAGGGTGGAGGGGCCTTACATCTGATCAGGAGGACCTGAGGGAGAAGTTGAGGCTGTGGGTCCTAAGTGTCTGGATCTCATATTTCAGGCCCCTCCACCATCACGTTTTGAACTCTTTTTTTTTTTTTTGAGACCAAGTCTCACTCTGTCACCCAGACTGGAGTGCAGCGGTGTGATCACAGCCCACTGCAGCCTCAACCTTCCTGGGCTCAGGTGATTTTCCCACCTCAACCTCCCAAGTAGCTGGGATTACAGGCATGTGCCATCATACCTGGCTAATGTTTATATTTTTTGTAGAGACAGCGTTGTGCCAGGTTGCCCAGGGTGGTCTTGAACTCCTGGGGCTCAAGCCATCTGCCCACCTTGGCCTCCCAAAGCATTAGGATTACAGATGTGAGCCACCACACCTGGCCTGAACTCTTGTTCAGAGGCAGTGAGGTGTAGAGAGAAGAGCATGAATGAGCGTTGGAACCAGGAAAGTTAGATTTAAATCCTGGCTCTGCCCGTGTTGTTTTGGGAAGGTAAACTCTGTGAGCTTTAGTTTTCTCATATGTAAAATGGTGTTTACTGGCACCTTATTTTTCAGGGTTGGTAAGAGAATTAGAGTTAAATCTCAGAGTGTGGTGCCTGGAACATAATAGATGCAGAATACATAGTTGTTATTATTGTATGTGGTCCCTGGGCCAGTGCACAATGGAACAACTCAATGCTGGATACAGTCAGCCCACTGGTAAATTGTGAAAACATCATTGCTGAAAGGTGCACGGTTGCTTAAGGTCATGAACTGACATTGTTCCATCAGGCCTGGTGAGTGGAGAGGGAGCTGGGAGCTGGGGCTCTGTGGGTGCAGATGGAAGGCAGGGGCTCCTGGATGCAGTTACTGATACTACCCAAAGCTCAAGAACAAGGGATGGAGAACAGTCCTCCAAAAACCTAGGCCTGTGACCTATCACTATGCAACCCTTGTCAAGTGATTTAACCTCAAGTATGAGAACCTCCTCCATGCAGAGTGGTTGTGAGAACTGAGCTCATCTATACGAAGTGCTCTGTTCAGTGTCTGCCCTAACAGCATCTTAGGAGAGGGGCTATGAAATGACCCGGGCACCTTTTGTCTTCTAAACCATGATAGGGAAATCAAATCATGGTTCTGATTTTCTTGGCAGTGGTTGAAAGGGAAGATAAAGGGAGAGTGCTACTTCTAAAATGGTCAAAATCACTGTCTAACCCCAGCTACCTCTACCCTTTTTGCTTTGATCCTGCTGATTTTATGTAACAGTTTTCATCTCTGAGAATAACTCCTTGGCCATGCCGCCCTCCCGCCCACCGTGGTCCATCTTCCCATCCGTCTCTGAAACCTACGGGGTTGCCCTGGTATGTTGATAAAATCCGGATTGGGAGTCATGGTTTTATATTCTAATTTTAAGAGTTGACTGCCACATTTCATTTCAACAGACAGTTTTTTGAGCTTCTGTTTTGTGCCAGGCATGGGCTCTGCACTGATTGGGAAGGTAGTCAGGGAGAAACTGAGCAGTGGGCTATGGTCTCAGCTCTGATGGAAAGTGTAGGGAGACACAGGTGTGAGTAAAGGACTGATGCCCAAGGCAGAATTAAGTAAGAACTCTACAGAGGCATGAATGATGGGCCATGGGAACCTGGGTTGTCACCCCTGGGTGGTGAAAAGCCTTACGGAGGGGTGTCATTGCCGATCCCAAGGGTTTTGTGGGAGGGGAAGGAGGGGGAGAAAATCGTCCTTTAGAGACCAAAGTCAGGTATCAGTTAACCTTTGCTTAGTTTTTCTCCTTTCTTTGAAATCCTTAGAGCCCTTACCTCCTTAACCACATAGCCTGTTCTTCCCCAAACCGTGTCTTCCCCTGTTCTCATGGTCTGTGGAAATGTGGTAATCGCAGACTGGATGTGTTCATTTGTGTCTGTCAATGGAGGAAGTAAAATTCAGGCATGAGGCAGTGGAACCCGAGTAATGTGGAAGGTGAAACTGAAGGACTCCTATTTGGAGTTTTCAAGTGTGTATTGAGTAAATAAATGTGTGTCAAGATTTAACTTCTTCATTCCCTAATCATCAGTGAAAAATTGTCACACAGCTGCTTTTGGCCAGGCTCATGCTCACATACCACAAGGGTACACTAGAGGATGCAGACTTATCCTCTAACATCTTACAGATTATTGAATAGATTCTGGAATCAGTAAAGATTCTGATCCTATCTCTATCAGGGACATGCACTAAATCCTGAGAAAATTAGCCTGTTCCTAAATGCTTCATTATTATTTTTTCCTCCCAAGAGGCCTCTCAGGGGTTTGCAAACTGATTGGGGTATCCAGAAATCTGGTGCATTATAAGTTCATCTGTTGCATTTACTTATTTATTTTTAAATTGTGGTGTGATACACATAACATGAAATTTACAGTCTTAACCACTTCTATGTGTACAGTTCAGTTGCATTAAGTACATTCCCATTGCTGTGCAGCCATCACCACCCTCTATCACCAGAACATTTTCTAGCTTGCAAAACAGAAAGTAAATACACATTAAAAAACTCCTCATTCCTTCTTTCACCAATTCTTTTTTCTTTTTCTTTCTATTTTTTTTTGAGACAGAGTCTCATTTCGTTGCCTAGGCTAGAGTTCAGTGGCACGATCTCAGCTCACTGCAATCTCCACCTCCCAAGTTCAAGTGATTCTCTTGCCTCAGCCTCTGGAGTAGCTGGGATTACAGGCACCCGCTACCAAGCCCAGCTAACTTTTTGTATTTTTAGCAGATTCGAAGTTTTGCCATATTGGTCAGGTGGGTCTTGAACTCCTGACCTCAAGTGATCTGCCCACCTTGGCCTCCCAAAGTGCTGGGATTACAGGCATGAGTCATTGTGCTTGGCCCTTCCCCCCAAGTTTTGACAACCAGTGTTTTACTTTCTGTCTCTATGAATTTGACTATGCCAGGTACCTCATATAAGTGGAACTATATAGCATTTGTCCTTTTGTGACTGGCATAACTCACTTAGCATAATATCCTCAAGATTCATCCATGTTGTGGCATGTGCCAGATTTTCCTTCCTTCGGAAGGTTGAGTAATATTCTGTGGTGTGTATAGACCACATTTTGTTTATGCATTCATCCATTACTGGTCTTGGGTTGCTTCCCTTTGGGCTATTGTGAGTCATGCTGCTACAAACATGGGTATACAAGCTTCTCTTTGAGACCCTGCTTCCAGTTCTTTTTGTTATATACCCAAAAGATATGAACCATGGCTGGATCATATGATAGTTCTATGTTCAAGTTTTTGAGTAACTGTCGTACCGCTTTATATAGTGGTTACGCCATTTTGCCTTCCCACCAGCAGTGCACAGGGTTCCTTTTTCTCCACGTCCTTGCCAATGTTTGTTACTATTTTTTTCTTGAGACGAAGTTTTGCTCTTGCCACCCAGGCTCTAGTACAATGGTGTGATCTCGGCTCACTGCAACCTCCGCCTCTTGGTTTCAAGCTATTCTTCTGCCTCAGCCTCTCCAGTAGCTGGGATTACAGGCACCCACCACCATGCCCAGCTAATTTTTGTATTTTTAGTAGAGATGGGGTTTTGCCATGTTGGCCAGGCTGGTCTTGAACTCCTGACCTCAGGTGATCTACCCACCTTGGCTTCCCAAAGTGCTGATCTTATAGGTATGAGCCACCACACTAGGCCATTTTCTGTTTTTTTTTGATAGTAGCCGTCCTAATGGGTGTGAGGTGGTATCTCATTGTGGTTTTGATTTACATTTCTCTAAAGATCAGTGAGAGTGAGCATCTTTTCATGTGCTTATTAACCATTTGTAGAAACGTCTATCCAAGTTCTTTGCCCGTTTTTTTTTTTTAGACAGAGTCTCACTCCGTTTCCCAGGCTGGGCTGCAGTGGCACAATCTTGGCTCACTGCAACCTCTGCCTCCTGGATTCAAGTGATTCTCGTGCCTTAGCCTCCCAAGTAGCTGGGACCACAGGCTTCCACCACCATGTTCAGCTAATTTTTTTTTTGTATTTTTAGCAGAGTTGGGGTTTCACCGTATTGGCCAGGCTGGTTTCAAACTCCTGGTCTCAAGTGATCCACCTGCCTCGGCCTCCCAAAGTGTTGGGATTACAGGTGTGAGCTACCGCCCAGCCCCTTTGCCCATATTTAATTGTGTTTGCGTTTTCATTTCATTGCTGCTTTTGAGGTGATTTTGTACTTCTTCAGTGTTGGGGTGTTAAGTCAGCTGCCTAAATGTGACTCATGTGATCCTTGTTCCTACACAGACATTAATTTCTACCTGCCTTTGGGGGAAAGCGGATGAGATGGGCTGAACATGTATGTACACATGTTCTTGTCCTCTCAATAATAAAACGAAGCTTGATGCTTAGATGTTTTCTGAAATCATACCATTTGACATACTGCCCCTGCTGAGTGTTTCTGCCTATTCTTAAGAAATTAAACAAAGATTTACTTGGGCTCTTTTCCCAAGGGTTTCAGGACAAGTTTGCCCAGAGGAAGGTCTCAAGGTCAAGCATGGGTTCTCAGGATGAGCTTTTGGTTATTCACAATCCTGAGGCCATTTAGGGTTGGGTGAGAACAGCAATCCTGTCATAAACAGCATGGTCAGCTATGCGACATCAGCGGGTATTCTTAGCAGGTACATTTTTGCATCCTTATTTTCTGGCTTCCCCTCTGTGCTTGGTCAATGCCCAGCCCAGGTCCTGTGGTTTGAGGAATGCCCAGCACGAGTGGGCCCTGGTGCAGTGCAGTCAATGATATTCTTCCCTGAAGTGTCCACTTTTTGGCAATTAAGTGGTTTATTGATCTTAAGGAGAAATACAGCAAGACAGCAATGAGGTGATGTCAGCTGCATAGTAAGGACCCAATTTAAGAGAAATGTCAAGGGGAAGAATTGTTAGGAAGTTAGGATAAGGACGAGGGTGAGAGGCCTCAGCTTGGAGCTTCCTGTCTTTCTTTGGCTCCTACATCTTGGATTAGTGAATCTGGAGTTTGCAGTTCAGCCATGATTTATTGTGTGTTGGTTGTGTTCAGGTGCTGGAGAGGGGTCTTTGTGGAGCTTTGGCTCATCAGGGAGAGACATATGGACAAGTGGACAGCTGGCAGGCAACAGAGTGGTTAGGAGCATGGGCGTGTTAGTTAGGTGGATCAGATTTCTGGTCCTCTCTGTGCCATTTGCTAGTTGAGGAACCATGGGGAAGTTACTAACCATCCCAAGACTCAGTTTCTTCATCCATAAAATGGGTATAAGAATATTACCCACTTCACTGTGTTTTGGGAGGCTTGGGTTATTGGGAGGCTTGAATGAGAAAATCTAGCTGTTATTACAAGGCAGACTATCCAGAGGATGAGAGAAATGGAAATATGAACACAATGTGTGGGCGTTCAGGGGAAGAAGCAGTTAAATTTGACAGTGGAGTTGGGGCAGGTTAATGACTGGAGACATTTGAGTTGGGCTTGTTGGTGGAAGAGAATCGGGAGAGAGACTGAGGAGAAGCACAGGTGTGGGCAGAGGTACCGGGTTGTGGCAGTGCATCAGGAGCAAGTGCATTCAGAGGAAGGTGGGAGTCCGTTGTGATGGGAGGAAAGTGAGAATCACTCACTGTGGGAAACTGACAGATAAGGCGGGAAACATCTAGTGGGGCCAGATCATAGAGGGATGGAAGCACTGGGCCAAGCAATGTGGTTATACTTGAAGGTGATGACGATGAAGATGGCAGCATCCCTGGGGGTTCTAAAAGTACATAACCAGAGCTTGTGAAGTGCAAACCAAAACTATGAGATGCGGTTAACGCTCTAGGAGAGCAGTGTGGCCAAGTAACCATCATCACTGAGAAAGTGTGGGTTTCAGTTACTTTGGATGCCTGGATTCAGCCTTGGATTCCTGACTGATACCTATATTTCCTTATGCCTGGTCATCAGAGGCTGATCCTAGGTTAGAGTAGTTTGTATTTATGGAGTGTTTTGAGATCTTTGCTTGAGCAATAGAAAACAGTATTGCTAAAAAGATATGATTGTTATTGGGAAATATGAAAAAGGGTTCCAAGTGTGGGTAGGTGGAGCCTGCCTCTTCACAGGAGTCTGCCTCTTTAAAACCTCTCTGACTGCCAAGTACTTTGTATCTCTGATCTGTGTTTCAACAGGAACTTAGTTATGGAGAGAAGACTTGGGGAAAGTTCTTTGGGGATCATAGTGAGATGGAAGATCCTTGCAAAGCTCGGGACTTTTTTCTTTTTCTTTCTTTCTTTCTTTTTTTTTTTGAGACAGAATTTCACTCCATCACCCAGGCTGGAGTGCAGTGATGCAATCTCAGCTCACTACAACCTCTGCCTCCTGGTTTCAAATGATTTTATGTCTCAGCCTCCTGAGTATCTGGGATTGTGTTGCACACACCACCATGCCTGGCTAGTTTTTTGTTTTTTTTTTTTTGTTGTTTTTTTGTAGAGACAGATTTCACTATGTTGGCCAGGCTGGTCTTGAACTCCTGACCTCAAGTCATCAGTCCACCTTGGCCTCCCAAAGTGCTGGAATTACAGGTGTGGATCACTGTGCCCAGTCCAAAGCTGGGGACTTTCTGTGGTATCTGAAAGATTCATGCAACATGTTAGTTATGGCATTTCTTGTTGTTGTTTTTTTTTTCTGGGGAGGGGGCATTTTTGAATTATACTGAGTATCACATGTAAAACGGACATTCCATCTACCTACAAACCACTCAGCACTATTCTGTATATTTCACTTTCAAGTGTCTGTAGCCTTTGCCAATCACTTTTCCAACCAGAACTCAAAATTTTAGCAGAGCTTGGGAGGTCTATTAGATATGAATCTAATGAAATTCTGTCTCATGAGCAATGTGACACATGTAATTGAAGATACAGCTGAGGGAGTTATACTGGAAGCATCAGCATATTCTGCAGTTAATAGTTGAAGCCATGGGGTTGAATGATGTCACTGAGAGAGAACACTTGGCAGGGCTACTGCTGTATGAAATGGGATAATCTCAGAGGGTTGAGGACCAAGGGCCAGGGGTTCTCTGATACTTAGGGGTAAGCACAGTAGAGGAATGCACAAAGGAGACTGAGGAGAAGTGATCAGAGACTTGAAGAGAAAATCAAGCGTGAGTGAGGGTGTGGAGGTCAAAGGAGCGGAGTTTCAGAGAGGGAGTAGCCAACGGTACCGAATGCAAAGACAAGTTAGTTATCAATGGTGACTTGGTGATAGGAGTTTCATGGAGCTATGGAGGTAGAAGTCAGATTTCAGGATACTGGTGGATGAGTGAAGGATGAAGAACAGGAACCTATTTATTTATCTATCTATTTATTTATTTTTTGAGACAGAATCTCACTCTATCGCCCAGGCTGGAGTGCAGTAGCACAATCTTGGCTCACTGCAACTTCTGCCTCCTGGGTTCAAGTGATTCTCCTGCTTCAGTCTCTCGAATAGCCGGGACTACAGGTGCCCGCCACCATGCCTGGCTAATTTTTGTATTTTTAGTAGAGACAGTGTTTTGTCATGTTGGCCTGGCTGGTCTCGAACTCCTGGCCTCAGGTGATCCACCCGCCTCAGCCTCCCAAAGTGCTGGGATTACAGGCATGAGCCACCGTGCCCAGCCAAGAACCTATTTTAAGAGCGTTTTTAAGAAAAGAGATTCTTCCAAACCCCTATTGAGCGTACTGTCTTTTCTTCCCTCTTGATGATGCAACCTTTTCCTTCTTTTTTTTTAAAACAACATTTAAATTAAAATTCTTTTTCTTTTTCTTTTTACATTATTACTCTTTCAGAACTCTCTGCCTTTTATTTGCTGAAAAATGACTGCCTGGAGACTGGGAGCTCTTGAGTACCCGGGGTGAACATTTGCAGCTCTACACTTTTAGAACACCCAAATCGGCTGGTGCTACTTTTCTCTTTAAGTTGCTACCAGAGATTGCAAAAGATTGAAAAGGAAGAAAAAAACCAAAAAACGAAAGCATCACTAGAGGATGTTATTTACAAATAAATAAATAGCAACAAAATAAACGAGCTAAATAGCTTGTGATACGTTTAATGAAATTACAAAGCTCTCTATGTAAGAAAAGATGCATGTACAAGACGTGATAAAAATGTGTATATGTATATAAATGTGCTTTTATATCTGAAGACAGTTTCTGGAGGGACACTTAAGAAATGTTACCAGTGTGGACTCTGAGGCGGAAGGGATTTTGGGTTTTACACCATTATTTATTGTCAGGTTTCTTTCCTGATGTTCATGTCTTAATTTTTCAATGAAAAACAGGTCAATAATTTCTTTTAATACTTGAAAAAAAAGATCAGCCCAGAGGAGCTGTTTCTGCCATGTTGGCAGGAGCCGGCACCTTACATAGGTTATAGGGCCTCCACTTGGGAGGCTCCACCTCACACAACAGAATCCTAGATTCCCCATTGTCCGCGCCATCCAGACCCCATGCGTCTGCCCTCAGCCCACCCTCCTGCTTCCTGGTCCTTTTTGATCTGCCATTTCTTCACCCCTATGAAGTAAGAACAAAATGATTCTCTTTGTGGCCAGTCTTTGATGTAGTGCAGCCCAGGATGCCTCTGATTAATTGTTGGCTGACTTCTGTTTTGTCCCTTGAGGTCCCGCCCTTCTCCCCTAGCAGTTTGGCTGATGAACAGGTAGACCCATCTCTTCTTTGGGAACCAATACGTAGACTGCTCCTGCATCCTACCTTTCTGATGGACAGGCATCATCTCCCTCCCACTAAGTCTTGCAGCCATAGTCCCTGTTGGGCCCTTCTCATTTTTCTCTCCTTGTGCTTTTTCTCCCTTCATGGATATAGCCTACATTCTATTATTATGCACTAGCCTTTCTTCTCTGACTTTTTCATAATGTCAATCTTGGTTTCCTATATAGACCAAACACACCTTGAGATCAAGAACTAGATGGTTTGTTTCTTTTCTTTCTTCATTTCACTATATTTCCCTCTTTCCCCTGCCTGCCATGGTTCAAAGGATACTGGATACAGAACGGGCACTCAAAAAATCCTTTCAGGGTAAACAAAGAAAGGATGACAAAAGCATGTGTCATTGTGCCCCAACAGAGCGCCAGGGCCATGAGATTGCTTGTAGGCAGATGCCAGTTGAGATAGGTAAGTGCGGGAAGTGCAGGTCAGGTATGTGAATGTATCAGAGATGAGTTCTCATCTCAGGATACATGGTACTTCTGACACCTCAGTATGTCTATCAGCACATGGGATCATTATCATTTAATCAAGACTTTACCAAGTGCCCACAGAGCTCACAGCAGTTTGCTAAATACTCTTCTAATCTCTCTATGTAAATAGGGGTGTTGTCTGAATGGGTGAGATCATTTTTCATCATGTATTATCTCAGCCTTTGCCTTTATCCTACCTCTCTGCTCCTCACCCAAAACCTTTTCACACCCACACCGCTACACCACACATAGAGTATTAAAACACTAGTCCTGGCCGGGTGCAGTGGCTTACACTTGTAATCCCAGCACCTTGGGAGGTCGAGGCGGGTGGATCACTTGAAGTCAGGAGTTTGAGACCCGCCTGGCCAACATGGTGAAACCCCATATCTACTAAAAATACCAAAAAAAAAAAAAAAATTAGCTGGGTATGGTGGTGGACACCTGTATCCCAGCTACTTGGTGGGCTGAGGCACTTGAACCTGGGAGGCAGAGGTTAAGGTGAGCCAAGATCACACTACTGCACTCCAGCCTGGGCTACAGAGTAAGACTCTGTCTCAAAAAAAAAATAAAATAAATAAACAAATAAGAAATGAAAACACTATTCCTGGCAGGGGCTTTGGACTCCAGCTCCTGCTCTGTTTAACCCTGGCTGTGTGACTGCGGGCAGGGCTCCTCCCCTCTCTGGGCTTCAGAGTTCTCAGCAATAAAACAACGTGATGGGCAGTAGACAATCTCCTGGGTTTCTTCCAGCTCTGCAATCTAGGACTCTGATGTTCCCTTCCCTAGGCTGCCACCGTCACTGATCACCTTGTGACTTGTGTTTTGTTCCAATTTACTTTCAGGAGTTGTGTCCCAGCCCTCAGTTTATCATTGGCGGAGCCACACGTACAGACATTTGTCAGGGTGGTCTAGGTGAGTAACTGGGGAGAGTCTTGTTTGTTTTGGGAGAGGGCGGGTGTGTATGTGTCATGAGTAAACATCAGATGAAGCTGTGAGGCTTGACCAACTCAATTAGGTACCTGATTCGTCCGTCTAGGTTTGTGTTTTTGGGACTGCATTTTTCACTGTGGGTCCAAATGCTGGAACTACCTCTTGGCTGCCCCTAATAAGAAATTTTTCCGCCAGCTCATTTAACCACTTTAATGCCAGAGCAAGGAGCCAGGCTTACAGGCATAGAGTAGATATCTGTGGTATCCTGTGTTTTTGTTGTAGTTACCTTTAAGTAGGCATAATTTGCCCTATGGAATGGCCATGTCTAAATAATTATGGGCTGTCATAATAAGTGCTTTTATAATTAGTAAGAAAACAAGAATGATATTTTTCTAGCCATGCATTGTTTCATAGGCCTGGGATCCTGGAATCAAGAACCTTCATTTCTGAATTTATTGCATTCCTTTTAAATTAGGGGAAGTTGAGTTTAAGGCATAATTTCATTTAGTTTTGTAAGTTCTAGCCTCCACTGTCAGGAACTGAGGCTCTCCTTGGTAGCAGGTGAGCTTTGTTGATCTCATAAACCCTCCTGATACCAAGGCCTCACAGATGGGAGTTTCTGCATTGAATTGTTCAACCCTTATATTTTATGGACAACATGGCTCTGAATTGAATTTGAAGGTGTTCCAAACCACCATCCAGTGATAGCTGCAAAATACAGAACTGGAAATGAAGGCAAAAAAGAAACAAATCCTGCTTACTGAAAATCAGCAAAACAAACAGAAACCTCAGCATCACACAGATCCCATAACCCTTTATTTATTTATTTTTTTTTGGAGGTTTTCTCTTTTTCTCATTCCTTCCTATTGCAACGAGGAAAGCCCTTTCTCTTCAGCCTGCTGGAAATTTTCACCATTTTGAAAATCACAGGACATTTTATTCTAAATGTTCCAATGTTCTCTCCTTTAATGAATATAGCAAATACACCTTAGAAAGAGACCACAGAGCGTGACCATCAAGCAGCGGGAACGATTCGGGGTGCCACACGTGAGCGCAGGCCCATTCCCTGAAAACCACAGCCTCCATTTCCCGAGCTTTTGTGGGAGGGCTCACAGAGGGGTGGCGTTCTGACCTTTTCTTGTTCTGGGTAAGTGTGGTGCCTTTTTACTTCCAGCTCCGTGTTTAACCTAATTAAGTGTGTGTCTCAGGGACACACAACTTCCAATGAGCCTCAAACAGCTCCTTGTTAGAGATGTTTTAACTTTGGGAAAGGTATTTAATAAGTACCTTTTCCTTGAGGGGCTTGGGTGGATTTTTCTTTGAATAGTTTTAAGCAAGGAGAAGTGAGGGTTTCCAAAAAGCGGCCTGAGCGTTACCATGGTGAGTGCGTGCTGCCAATGGAGACCGAGGCTGGAAGCACAGGAAATGAACCCAACCAGCTCTCCTAATCCAGCTCACATCAGAACAAATGGGGCAGCCGGGGAGCCCAACCGCTGCGGAGGTGGTTTTTAATGAACAGAGCGGAAAGGGGCTGAGGAGTCCAACCTTCTTAAAGGAGCCAGGTGCAGACGGAGCCTCTGTCAGTAGAAACGGAGACTCACAGCGCCAAGGCTATAACCCAGAGCGTCAGGGCAGGGAGCTAGGGGCTGAGCTGCAGCAGCCTCTGTGGCCTGTGGGATCTGAGTCAGGGCTGGTCCTGAACAGTGGGAGAGTTGTGAGAAATTAAGAGGAGAGGTTCCCCATTCGACATATGGTGTGCATTTCCAAAGAACAAGGCAGCGGCACACAGCACTTGTTGAATTAGGGCCTGATATGGATTAATGTTTGTTAAACGTTCTGTTGGCTTTTCAGAGTACAGCAGCGCAGTGTGATCTGCTCTAAGGGTTTTAAGAAAAAGTTTTATAATTTTTTTTTTTTTTTTGAGACAGGATCTGGCTCTGTCTCCCAGGCTGGAGTGCAGTGGCCCAATCTCTGCTCACTGCAACTTCCTTCTCCTGGGCTCCAGCGATCCTCCCACCTCAGCCTCTTGAGCATCTGGGACAACAGGCTTGTGCCACCACTCCCAGCTAATTTTTTTGTATTTTTTGGTAGAGACAGGGTTTTGCCACGTTGTCCAGCCTGGGATTTTTTAAAACAGTTGATTTGTATAATGAAAATATGTCTTTTTCATTGAGTGCCCTGTTATTATTTCATTATTTTGAATACACACAATGTAAAAATTGAAGCAACTGAAAAGCCCCCAGTGAAGTCTGTTTCCCACCTGTTTCTGACTCCATTGCTCACTGCTTTGCAGCCACTCAAAAAATTCCTTTGGTTTTTCTTTATGAAAATTCAAGCAAATCTAAATACATATTCTAATTTTTATTCCTGTCTTGTATTGAAGGCAGCACACCATGAACACTGTTTGGCACCTTGCCATTATTTGGTGTTATTTCACTTAATAAGGTATTTGGGAGATCTTTCCATAACAGTCTATAAAGAACTTCGTTCTCTGTGAACCACTCCAAGCGTTGGACTCTGTCGTGTGTATGCACTGTGGTTGATTTATCCTCCCTCTTATGGATGGTCACTTGAGTTACTTTCTCTCTTCCACTCATATAAAACACATCCCTTCCCCCCTGCTGTCCTTACTAAGCCGATTTTCATCCTAAAAGTGTGAGTCTCTTGGCTACCATCAGAGCTTATGCTTACATAAAGCCCAGGAGCTGGCTTTCCTCGAAGACATATTTTAGGAAAATAAAGATTGAGCAAGCTGAATGCCAAGGATCAAATTGTTTCAAGTAATTTTCCCTGTAGAATATGCCTTTTCTTTGGGTAGTTCAGTCCCTGCAGGAGGATAGTATGGTTTTGCCTCCACATAAGTAATAAACGAGTACATCCTTTGTTGAAACAACCCTCAAATGAAAGCCCTCCCAGGACGCACAGGCCTCCCGGCACACTGAGAAGGAGAGTCCTTCTCCAAAGTTGCTGTTCCTGGCAATCCTGGCCTTTCCTTGCTCCATCTTCTGAATGGTGCCTATTCTCACCAGGTCTAGCAAGGGCCGTCCACACTCAGTGTCCTATTAGAGTGGAAGGCAATCAGAGGGCTGCCCCATGTGGTGACAGAATAAGCGGTAAGTGTGGGGTTCCCTGTGGGTCATGTCTGTGGGTGCTTTTTCCAGTGGACACTCAAGGGTGCACATCACTCAGGAAATGGCAGGGACCCAGCCAGTCCCTCCACTGCTTGTTCCAGCACAGCCTCTCTCCCTTGCGTTTTTGCCTGTGCATATCTCAGAGCATCTCAAGGCCTCTGTGGCCACTGAAATATATTTTGTCCTGTGAATATAGTACCCAATTCTGGTTTTGTGCAACACCCCCCCTCCCCCGCCATAGTAAGTCACACCCATATGTCAACCAGAACTCCTTTGGTCACTGGTTTTCAAAGTCCAAACCAACTATTAATAGCCTTAGAGAAAAGGAGAATTTATTGGCTCATCCAACTAGATTATGGAAGTGGAAGGGCATTGTTGGCCTTGAAGCCTGGTTCCAGGGATCTAAATGTTCCTGGCACACTCTCTGCCCATCTTTCATCTCTGTTGGTATCTACAGGTTGGCTTCATTTTCTTCCATGACAGACAGGGTCTATCTGGCAGGAAATAGGACCACTAATGATTCCAGACTTTATCTCAGTATAATCATAAACCAGTTTTGGTTTTACAGATCTCAGAAAAGGACTGTGATGTTATGGTTTGGGTCTTCTCCCACTCCTTGAGCCAGTTACTGCAGCCAGAGCAGTGAGGGGCCATATGGCTAGCCCAGCCTGGGCCAGGGACTCACTCTTGCTGTTGGGAGCCTCTCATGACTGGGAATCTCCCCTAAAACCACAGGGAGAACTATCCAAAAGAAGGGGTTGTGGCTCTGGGCAGACAGAATAAGGCAGGTACACCTCAACATGTGAATGAAGGGGGATCTCAGTTCTGGCCCAGCCTGCATTCTCCCACTCCAAGGCCACCTCTGCCCTCCGAGCCCCATGGCCCTGGCATCTTTCCCCCCTCTCCTAAATCCATTACCCTGCAATGCTCCTGGAAATGTCTTTGCCAAGGGCCCCTCCTCTCTCTCACTTGATCTACCACTAGCAGTGTCTAATTCAGCATCGCAGGTAGATCTGGGTCTTCATGGTGCACCTCTGGCCTCTCCACCTCAGTTTTCACAGCTGTAAAGTGGGGATATAATCAAAGCCAGCTGGTCAGGTGGTTGTTATGTGTAGAGAGTTGACACCTGGCTCCTTGTCCCCTAGGAAGTGGGGGCTACCATGGGTGGAGGTGGATGTTAACAACCCTGGGAGTCCTGACTGTGCGCTCCATGAGACTGTTACAGGTCGATATATCCAAAGCACCTGCTAGCTAGCAGTGCTTGGCAAATGTTTGTTGAACTTTTGATCTGTTGGTGTAAACCCTCTGCCTGTCATCAATATTAAATCATTTGAAAACACAGCCTAAATCCAAGGCTTTTTGTATTTTTTTGTTTTTCTTTGCCAGTATCACTCTTGGCAATCAGGCTGGATCAGGCATTTAGAATAAAAATTCCATCCTGACATTGCCTATATGTCTCTATTTTCAAAGGATTTCAGAGTTTCATGCAAACCAACTTGTCTGTGTGTCTGTCCCCAGCTTGCTGACACTGCTGGGTGGGTACATTAAGGTGATTGAAGGTGCTGGCTGATCCTTGACAGTGGAAGGAACAGGTCATAAAGGAGGCTGTCCCCAGCCCCTGATGGTGGCTGTGGCTAAAGGAACACAGAGTGCTCACTGCTTCCTGGGGATCCCAGCAGGACTCTCAGAGTAAGTCTGTCTTGCACTGGCTCAGTAGTAACTGCTAACTCTACCTGCCATGCAAGCTCCATCCAGTTCTTACCTGAGTGCATCCACAGGCAGGGAAACAGTAAGGCGTGGTACCGTTTGTGCCTATGGTTGTGAAAATGCAAAAGGGCTTGAATCATCTTTATGTTAAATGGGCCCAGAGGCCCCATGAGTGATATTACTCTATAAAAGTAGAAGACCTTGATCTCTGAAAAATGAAATTTGATGCTTGCTCCTTTTAGGAACTGGGAGCAAGAAACTTTCTTCTTTCCTAAACTTTGAATCTAGTGGGTAGTTTATTTTCCATTTGGAGCAGAATTCATGAGTGAGATGAGCTTTGCCTTAAGCATTTGGTAAGTGCTGGGGTTTTCTTCTCTGTCTCCTGCCTTCCCTATCATTTTTCACTCCATCTTATATTCTGTGTGTTTGTGGCCGTGTGTGCTTCTCTCTCCTAACCGCCTTTTCTCTATTGACCTGATTTTTCTCTTTGCCTCTATGAAGTGGTTGTCTTTTCCATTTTTGTTGTATTTGTTGAGTAGAGTTTTATATTCTGTATTTCCGTTTTGAAAAAAGAATGACCGGACCTTTTCATACATCTCTAAAGGCAAACAAGGTACCAACAGCAACAACCTAAATCCAGTTGCCTTCTCTTCTACATCCCACACTTTGATTTTCCTCTGTGAGTCCACGCTCCCCCAAGGAGTGAGGCCTGGACTCCTGGAACAGGGGCCTGGTGTGCACACCGTTAGTCAGTAATTGGGAGTAGTGTCAGCATCTTTAAGAGCAGTTTCCTGAACACCTTTTGATCTGTAGAATCCTTCGAGGACTGGGGAGAAGTGAATCAATTCACTAGGACTGAGCAGATACTTTTAATGAGCAATCAGGGAAGCCTGAGAAAACTTAAAGGGCCAAATCTACTCATTGATTCTGGAGAGCACAGGGTCAGGCCTCTGGGAGGTTGGAAAAACTGCAGATGACACTCCATGCAGCCCGGGGGGCTTACCTGCGATTCGGGGGAAGTTCGCTTTGCTACCCGTGGTGGTTCCCCTTCTCTGCGTGCCATCTCTTCCCTCAATCTTGGGTCCTGGTGCTCACCGCCCTCTTGTTTTGTTCCCCTAACACCACTCTCCTTTCTACTCTGAACAAAGGGTCCAGGACGACCACTTCCACTTTAATGAGAGTTTGAGGCCGTGGGTTACGGGAGGATTTGCATATCGCGCATTATTTTAGGAGCATGAAAAAATTCTGCATTGCGTGGAGAGTTCCATGAACCCTCACTAACCTGGCTCCTTTTGGTATGACTGCAGGAGATGCAGTACAGTCATGGAAACCATGGGTGATTTTCATATCACATAACAGTTGCTGCAAATATCCAAAACCCCATATCTGCTCACTGAGATTTCATAATTATGTTGTCTCTCAGGCCCTCTCCCAATCTTTTGTTCAAGACATTAATAGAAAAGCACAGCATTATTATAATTTTTAAAAAACATATTTTGATAACTTTGGTATAATTGTTTTTTTATGGCCCGATTTTTCATCTGAAGCATTTGCCAAAGGGGTCCTTGCTGTAAACCAAAAAGTGACTGCAGCAGGTCTCAATCAATTCGAGGTTTTATTTTGCCAAGATTGAGGACACACCTGGGAAAAAGAAACACAAGTCACAGTAGAAGCCATGACCTGTTCTTTTTCTAAAGAGGATTTTGGGAACTCCAATATTTAAAGAGGAAAGAGCAAGCGGGAGGGGAAGGAGGAAAAGGAGAGAAGCTGGGCAATGAGGCAAGTGACTGCATTCTTGTGGGGCTTTGATTAGTGCCCAGTAAATCTACATTTTAAATGTGAAAAGAAGGGGATAGAGGAAAAGTCATTTATGCATTTATCTTATGCTTAGTAAATCTGCATCTTACATAGGATAAAGTAAGCCTGTAAAATGACAACTATCTGTTTGGGAACAAAAGAAAGGTAATTTCAGGCAACTCAATTCCCAAGCTTAACTTTTCCTTTAGCATAGTGAGTTTGGGGTCCCAAGAGTCTACGTTTCTTTCACAATGCACAGGAAAGGTTAAGAATCCTACCTTACAGGAATGCTAGGCTCCTTCTGCCAGGGGAGACTTCTTTTTGCCAGAAGAGAATTTTGTCAGTGCTCTCCAGTTTCACCTACTCAGAGGTGACCTGACTATTCCTCACTTTGTAAGAAAAGTGCAAAATTGCCGGTGAGCCTGAGTCCCCCAGAAGACATCCCCTTAACCTTATGAGAGGCGGCAGGTGGTCCCTGGCTAGGGGGTGCTCTCTGAACTCCAGCTTGGCTGAGCTGCCTGAGGTTTGGGTCTGAAAACAAAGTCCTAGAATGTTGCTGATTCCTACTCAGAGGGTTGCTTGTTAAAATGAATCTGTTCTGCATTTTGGGGGATAGTTATTTTAACACATTCTACAGACCCCAGTGTTAGGACTTGACTTCACACTTGCCAGCTCCTCTCTGCCTGTGGCTTCAGTTCTACAGATGTCATCCCAGGGCCTAAGGACAATTTATCACAGGCTGGCCGTGAGTCTTGGGCTTCTTCAACCTTCTCTGACTCATTAGGGGTACCCTGCTGCCCCACCATAGCCATTAGGTCCAGCACATTGGCTGCTTCTTTTTTTTTTTTTTTGAGATGGAGTTTCATTCTTGTTGCCCAGGCTGGAGTGTAATGGTGCGATTTTGGCTCACTGCAACCGCCGCCTCCAGGGTTCAAGCAATTCTCCTGCCTCAGCCTCCTGAGTAGCTGGGATTACAGGCATGTGCCACCACGCCCTGCTAATTTTGTAATTTTAGTCGTAATTTTAGGAAAGACGGGATTTCTCCATGTTGGTCAGGCTGGTCTTGAACTCCCAACCTCAGGTGATCCACCCACCTTGGTCTCCCAAAGTGCTGGGATTACAGGAGTGAGCCACTGCCCCCAGCCATGGCTGGTGCTTAAAGGGCATAACTAAAAGAGATCTTGGGGCCACTTGAAGACAATACAATTGATCAAGCATCAGTAATGCCATGTCCCAGTCCCCAAGGCTCAAGAGAGCCTATATGTGCTTTCTTGGGGATGTGGTTGAGGAGGAAAAGGTGGGGGCAGGCTGGCACAGAAACAGGAAGGGTGAGGTTACTGGCTATGTTAAGGCCTTTGCCACATTCAGGGCAGCTCTGGGCATATATTGAAAGCCCTGGCAGCAGCATCTGGGACTGTGGCTGGGAGACATACACCCTCAGTTCTTCAGTAGGCTGGCTCCCGCCATCCAAGGAATAGAGCAGGATGCTCCCAGAAAAGTCTGGTCCTTCCAGAAGCAAATCCACACCATCTACTCATGGGAGAAAGGATAGGTGACTCCCTTCTTCTAAGAGGCCACGAACCTGAGGAATGGAAACAAATCCCATCTAACAAGTCCTTTGCAGACACTGTTCTCTTTCCCATGCTTTCTCTTGGCCCTGTGGTTGCTGTGTCACCTCCCTCTTGTTGTCTCAGCTGTTCTTGCTGACTTCAGGCTGGGCAATCTTTCACCAGCTGGCAGAAGGGGACTGGGTCTTCCCTGTACAGAGGTGCAGTCTGTTTTCCCTACAGTGCTGCCTGTACCCCCAGGCGGGCTGATCACCTGAGGTCAAGGAGCCCCAAACTTGCTCCTTGAAAGTAGAGCACTTTGGTTTACCCTCTCCCTTTACTTTGCACTTTGGTTTACCCTCTCCCTTCTGCTCCAAGAGGCCTCTTTGTGCCTCCCTCAGAGGTCCCACAGGGTAGCTGAGCAGCCCTGGGATGTGTTCCTAGGCCTCATGACCCAGTACCTGCATCCTTGCTCAACCATGGTCCCTGACCAAGTACCATGACCCAGTACTTTGGCCTGCATCCTTGCTCAACCTTGGTCCCTGATGCTCTGTCACCTGGGACCCCCAGCCTGGCACTCTGTAGGGGGAGAGGTCTGGGGATCCCTCCCCAGTCACATCTGGAGCCCCTTCTGTACATGTATTCAGGTCTCAAAAACCATGTTTCTCCATCATTTACCAGGGCAGTGCCTGGAGTTGTCCCCTCACCCCCTTCAGACTTGGCTTAGGCTCATATTTCCTCAAATCCCATTTGCTCAGACTTGTTTGGCGTGTCTGCTTGGGAGCAGTATCTCCTTTCCCTGCTGGATCCTGGGTATCCAGAGTTGGAGAGTGTGATGGTTAATACTAAGTGTCAACTTGATTGGATTGAAGGATCAGAGTATTGTTCCTGGGTGTGTCTGTGAGGGTGTTGCCAAAGGAGATTAACATTTGAGTCAGTGGGCTGGGAGAGGCAGACTCACCCTCAATCTGGGTGGGCACCATCTAATCAGCTGCCAATGCAGCTAGAATAAAATCAGGCCTAGGAACGTGGAAGGACTAGACTTGCTGAGTCTTCCGGTCTTTATCTTTCTCCCTTGCTGGATGCTTCCTGCCCTAGAACATCAGACTCCAAGTTCTTCAGCTTTTGGACTCCTGGACTTGGACCAGTGATTTGCCAGGGCTCTCAGGTCTTCAGCCACAGGCTACACTGTCAGCTTCCCTGCTTTTGAGGTTTTGCTTCTCTGTCTTCCTTGCTCCTCAGCTTGCAGACAGCCTATTGTGGGACTTCATCCTGTGACTGCGTGAGTCAATACTCCTTAAAAACTCCCTTTCATATATACATTCTATCCTATTAGTCCTGTCCCTCTAGAGAACCCTGATTAATACAGAGGGATCTAGGGAAGGATTAACTGCAGGGGCCACAACTCCGATGCCTACAGAGGCCACATAAACGAGTAGAGTAGGCCTGGAGGAGGTAACAAGAGAGAGTAGTGGGGACTGTGGCAAAACAGAGAACATGCCCTGTGTGAGGGGCAAGCCATCACCTAGCTCGAGCTGGGTGTTACCATGCAGGAGCCAGGAGACCTTCCCAGACTGCCCTGCATTTCCTAGCACTCCCCTAGAAACTCTCACCCCGCTTACCCTGCTTTAGTTTCTTCACAGGATTTACCACCACCTGTCACATGCATTTATTTATTGTTTGTCTTTCCCACTAGCATGTATGCTCCACAACACCAAGGATTTTATTTTTCTCCACTGTTGTATCCTTAGGGCCTGGAATACCTGGCACAGAGTGAATGCTCAGTAAATATTTGTAGAATAAGTAGAGAGAGAAATTTTGGCTAGATTTTGCAGTTTTTATAAGAAATCAGAAATCTAGAAAATTCCACCATGGCGTACTGTGACCAGGGCCAGAAAGTGCAGAAGGTTATGACGCAGCCCATCAACTTCATCTTCAGATACTTAGAAAATAGACCCCAGATTCAGGTATGGTTCTATGAGCAAGTGAATGTGTAGATAAAGGCCGTATCACTGGTTTTGATGAGTATACGAATCTTGTATTAGTTGATGCAGAACAGATTCATTGTAAAATAAAGTCAAGAAAACAACTGCATTGGATCATGCTAAAAGGAGATGATACTACTTGGCTACACAGTGTCTCCAACTAGAGATGATCAGTGAAGTGAGAAATTGTTGAAAAGGATACAGTTTGTTTTTAGATTCCTTTGTCCAGTATGAACATTTATTCATATTGTATTGATTCCTCTTATGTTATTACAAGATGACAATAAATGCGGTGAGAGTGTTTGTATGAAAAAATGTTTAAAAAGGGAAATCAGAAGTCCAGATTTTCTAGAAATCTAGAAGTCACTACGCTGGCCAGTACTGTATGCGCTGGACAGACTAGATTTGGAAGCATGTTAAGATGCGTTTATCCCCTTCAGTCTACCTCAAGCCCCCACTGGGCCTGAATCATGACACTGACCCTGGGGACTTTCTGCATTCCAGCTAGCTTTCACCCTGTGATCTGCATGGAGCTACTGCTAACTGTCCTCACCTTGGTGTTTGGAGAAACTCTGTGCTTCTGTGGATGTGCTCCAGGCTTCTGTGCAGTCAGTGGCTTCTGATTGAAAGGCTTTCTCTGCAGTGGCTCTGCCCACCAGGCTGGCCAGGGTCCCCTCTACTACTCCCTTTAAGAGTTTTGCTTTCCTTCTTTCTTTCTTTTTTTTTTTTTTAAATATCTTTTTGCTCTTGGACGTTGTACTTAGGATATTTGCCCAGGTTCAAAACATCTTGTTTTCTGCTCACAACATCCCACTGGGTTCCTTGGCATTTTAACATTTGAGTTCAGCTCACCTCATCTCAGTATATTTGAGCATGGTATATACTGCACATCCTCATTTTGCTAGGAGACGCCATTATCTTCAATGCACTTTAAAGATCTCTGTACATTTGGAAACCTCAGGATACTTAGCCCAGGGTTGGAATTGCGGTGCCCTTTAGGATCATATTTGGAGGGGACACTTGACAATGTGTCAGGGCTGTCCCCAGCACTAATGGCGATATGCCATTTTTGTACCTCATCACACGTATTTCAGCAGTGGCTGGAGCTAAAGGTTGTACCTCAGTGCTCATCTTTTCATTTCTTTCCCTGTTACACCTGGCTTCTAGCATTTTTGTCTTATTTTTGAAACCAAAGAGCATTATAATCAAACTCAGTAAGCAAGCCACTTTCCCTTGAAACATGCTCTGAGATGTATTTACATAAGCCTCAAATGTATTTACTCAGTGGGTTCTTTTTCCCCTCTGGTGAATCAATTCCATTTTTATAATTTACTAAGAAAAAATTTTCCCTTTAAGTAGCATTCAAGGTCTGATTTAAAGCTGAAGGTGAGGCAGAAGGTCCTGAAGCAGTTTCATGCCATTGAGTCTTACTGTGTCCATAATCACAGAAATGAGACGGATGAGAATTGGCCTGGTGGGCTTCATGGGAAACTAGGAGGAACTCCGAAATAATCTGAACAAGTTTCTTCAGCTGTGAAGAGTTTGCTTGTTTTTTTTTTCTTTTCCTCTCCACTGAAAACTTAGACAGCAAGGCAAAAATGGCTTCTGATTCAAAGATGACCCGCCAGCCTTTCCTGTTCTCTCCTCTATTTTGAAGTACATTAACTCTCTGGGGTGCTCTGTGGCTCCTGAAAGCCGAAGACTCCCTTGGCCCAGAATTGTCCTCTGCCAAATGTAGTGATGTGTTATAGCTGCCCCTCCCTGCGGAGCTGCCCCCACGCTGCTATCAGGTCTGAGAGGCCCCTTCTGGGTCGCCATGGTAACCAGGAGTGGAGGTGCCAGGAAACCTATAGGGGGCAGTGGAAGTGGATTATTTAGTGTGCTTTATTATATGTAGCATGACTCCAAAGAGTTATTTTGAGGCTACACAAATTATAGTTGCCATAAATGCATCACGTTACCATTGTTCAGAAAAATACCAGTACTTGGGACTACTCTTTGAAACTCTTAGTGACTCTCCTCGTTGGGTGATCTGAATACTCCACTGCCTACTGAGAACACAGCACCTAGGCCCTTGCCCTTTTGAGTTTGCTGGATATCTGTGATGCCCAGGACTGATGTTCTCTATGGTCTTGTTTCTAGAACACTGGTAGCTTTTGCTATCATCCACCCTAAAAGGAGGACAATGTTCTGGTAAGGTGAGCCAGGTTCTTAATGTACAAGCACAGTAGGAGGTGGGCTCATGGCGTTGAATGGTGGTGGATTGAAGTACCATTGGTTGTGGATGCTTATAGGAGTGAGGGAACATGTGGCTTATCTGACACACTCATTTGTCAGAATCAGGAAGAACTTTCACAGCCCATTTACTCATTTAAATATGTATCAAGTTTCTTCTTCATGCCAGGAAACAGAAGAGAACAAATAGGCATTCTCTCCTCTCCTGGGAAAGAGGGTAGGCAGGAGAGTTCCAGGCTGCAGGAATGAGATGAATAAAGGTCCTTCGGCTAGGAAGTGCATAGCACTGGGGAGAACTTTCAAAGAAGTGGTAGGACTGGGGCAAACATGGAGCAGGGAGTGCAAAGCCTGAGAGTGGAGAGGGAGGCAGTGGCCAGACCACACAGGGCTCTGGTGCTGTGTGAAGAATTCTGGACTTCATTCCTGAGGACAGTGGGGAATCTTGGAAGATTTTAAAGCGGGGCTGTTTATAGCCAGATTTGCTGCAGTGTGGAGAGTGTAGACACCAGGAAGAGACAACTGCAAGACAGGAAACCCTCATTATTTGCAGAAAACTGGTATTGGAAAGGGACAACTGAAAGTAAAATGGAGGCCCAATATCTTAGTCAACATTTTTTATAAAGGCTTGATTAATATCTTACTTTGAAAAATAATACAAAAAATTATTTAAAAATTTTCATATTACTTTGTATTTCGTAATATGTAATAATTGCAGCTTTGCACTAGCTCTTGGATCAAAGAATCAATCAGTTGTTGACTTTTTGAGGGGAGAACTCATGCTGAAAAGATGACGGGACAACAGGATGCAACACTTCGCTTCTTGCTTGACTTCTGAGGAAGAATCATGAAAACTTTCAAAGATTTCATCAGTTTCTCCAAGGCCCTCCTCGATACTTTGACACTCAAACCATTCCCTTTTCAAGGACCAGTCTCGTCTCAAACCTCAGCAGTTTTCCTTCCTCAGCTGCAACTGCTTTAACTCTGCCAACTTCTTCTTGGTCAGTGGCGCTGAAGCAGATCTTCAATATCACTCTTATCAACTTCATGAAATCCAGCAAATTAAGCGAAATGTTCAGTGTCACTTTGCAACCACCTTGCATTGTATCTGCATGTGAGATTGGCACGGTTGGTAGTTCTAGTGTCCCCAGTAACATTAGGTGGGGAGGGATGGTTGGGTGAAAACTCATGAATATTTTCACATCATGACAATTTTGCTTCTTTCTGCAATCTCCTAATGACTGCTCCTAAATAATGAATATTTGGAGAAAGAGGGTCCTTTATAGTCTTACTGGGAGAGGAGGCAATGGAATAATGCTAGAAAGGAGAATGAGATTTGAGAGCTATTTAGGAATAAAATCAAAAGCACTTGGGAAGCAACTGGATATGGATGGAGTGAGGAAAAGGAATCAGAATAGCTCCTGGGCTTCAGCAGCTGACAAACTGGTGGTGCCTATGCCTGAGATGGGAAACCTGGGCAGGAAGGCCCGTGGTGGGAGTGAGATAGCAGTCCTGCGTCCTATACCAAACATAGGGGTGGATAGGAAATGACACCTGCAACTTCCTGGCATCATTTCAGTTTTTGTTTTCCTATAGGCAGTAGACACTCAATAAACATTTGCTGATGCACTTGTTTGGGTTCCCTGGTGTTTGGGTTAATTGCATGTTGGGTGATAACAGTGAATAATAAGAAGGTTTATTGAGGGCTTTCTATGTGACAGGCACTATGCTAGGCACCTTGCACATCTTATCTCATTTTTATCTTCATAACAACTTTAAGAAGTCAGGCTATTTTATGTTATTGCAATGTAAGCAGATGCTATTTTATGAGGTAGGTCAGAGGGCGAACCAAATGCCAGAGAGGGGTGGGGAGAGGGGGTGGTTGGATGCGATTGGAAAGTGAGGATGAAAAGAGGCTGATGAGAAGCTATGTGTAGGTTGACAGGAGGAGGGACTGTTTATGAAATTTCCTGCTTCCCTTGTGCAGAGGTCTAGGGCATTTATTTCAAGTGATGTGAATATATTTACTTCAGCTTCCACATGGCCCTGGAAGAGTTGAGAAGGCAGAAAACTCATCATCTTGCTAAAACGAATCCTACCTCTGACACTGTCTGGCTTGGGGGTCACTTGAGCTCAGGGCCTCAGCTTTAGTTGTCAGGCAAATGGGCATTAGATAGCTACTTTGTCTTGTGCAAAGCACAGGCAGATTCAAATACAGGAAGTGTTAAAGGAAAAACTTCAGACAAAATAAATGTGACAGAGTTTATTTGAGCAAAGAAGGATTCATGATTTGGGCAGCCGTCAAAACCAGAAGAGGCTCAGAGAGATCTGCTGCAGTAGCGTGGACTTTTAGAGGCTGAATATGGAAGTAAGACACATACAGCGTATTTGATTGATTACAGTGGAAAGACTGGTTTTCGAGGTTAGTTGGTGGTTTCAGATTGATAGTCTCTAGTTTCATTTTACTGTTTACATCAGGCTTTGGCTTGCTTAGGTAAAAACTTAAAGTACTGTAGCTGCCCCAGCCTAATGGCTTCCCAATTAAAATGATTTTAACAGAAGACATTCTCCTTGTGTAATACACTGATGAAGGTGTGGCTTATGTGATTTCAACTCTTGGAGGGTGAAAGGCTGAGCCTATAGCACATGTTTTTCTCATCGCCATTTTCTAGGAACTTACCCTGTCCAAAAGCCATCTGATTAATCTACTTTATTTATCATTTAATTTTTTGAGACAGAGTCTTGCTCTGTTACCCAGGCTGGAGTACAGGAAGGCAATCTCAGTTCACTGCAAACTTGGCCTCTCATGTTCTAGCAAGTCTCCTGCCTCAGCCTCCGGAGTAGCCGGGATTACAGGCGAGGGCCATTACACCCAGCTAATTTTTGTATTTTTAGTAGAGCTGGGGTTTCACCATGTTGGCCAGGCTGGTCTCAAACTCCTGACCTCAGGTGATCCGCCTGCCTTGGCCTCCCAAAGTGCTGGGATTACAGGCATGAACCACTGCACCTGGCCAAATTAACCTACTTTAATTCTACATTAGCAGCAGGACTTATTGTGGGCAACTTCCAGATGTGCAAGGTCCATCAGGCTGAAGCAGGTTTGCAGGTTCAAAGAAGGTGCAGAGCACGGGTGGTTTAAGTCTGACTCAGAGCCGGCGGGCGGTAACGAGACAGAGCAGGGCCCCAGTGTAGGGACTCATGGTTTTTGTTGTGCATGTGACCTGCTGCCTGAGATTACTTCCTTTGATTCTATGTTGTTTGTTTGAGGGAGAGTAGGGACCACAGAGCCTGGGGTGGCAGCAGAACCCCCTGCCTATGACTCCTGGAGGCACTGAAGGTCCCGACTTGTCCTGGATATGGAAAGGCCAGGGAATTGTTCCTTATCAGCAGAGAAACAGTTGCTCATTGGGAGAGATTGTACTCAGTCGGGGAGAGAGAAGCTGGCTTACCCATGGGGAACATTAATCAGGATACTCCAGAGCACTCTAAAAATATCATACCTGCTGTTACATATACACTCATGTGCATCTTTGATATCTTTTATGTCCTGATGTCCTCTCTAGCCAGCTGGAGACCACACACACACACACACACACATGTGCACGCACCCCATACAGTCTTCCCTCGGTATCTGTGGGGGACTGGTTCCAGGATCCCCTGTGAATACCCAAATCCAGAGATGTTCACGTCCCTGATAGAAATGATGTAGTGTTTGCATATAACCCATGCATATCCTCCTGTATACTTTAAATCACCTCTGGATTCCTTATAATACTTAATACAACGAAAATGTTATGTAAATAGTTGTTATACTGTATCTGCTAGGGAATCATGGCAAGAAGAAAGTCTGTACATGTTCAGTACAGACAAAACCATCCACTTTTTTTCAAACATTTTAAACCTGCAGTTGGTTGAACCCATGGATACAGAAGGCCAACAGGAGATATATATAGACAGCCCTAAACATTTCGCTTGTTACAAATAAGTCCTTTTGCTCAGTATCAGATGATCTTGTACAATAAACTGTGAGGTCTGAACTCATTTTACAGATTAGAAAACTGAGAATCCTAGGAGTCAAGTGATTGGTGCCAGTTGCTCAGCAGGCAAGTTAGGGTCCAGGGCTTTGAATACAGGCTTTCTGAGTCTAAAACTGTGCTATTTTGACTCTTCTAAGTTTGTAGCCTTCTCCAGGGCAGAGACAGTGTCCTTTATGTCTCTCTTGTCCCAGTGTCCTGCAGACGGTCCCACACATGGTGATGCTTAGTAAGTGCTGGTGAGTGATGATGGCATACAGGAGCTGTCCCTTAAGCCTGAAAGGAGAGGGCCTCCAGGAGGGTTGGAGGCTGGTGCAAGATGAGGGAGATTTACTAAGTGATTCTAAGAGGATGGGAACTTAAACAGAGGATCCTGCTCAGGATGCTCAGGTATAGGAGCATGGCTGATTCATTCACTCTCCAGTCCCATGTGCCACCTGGCCAGCCTGCCCAGGTGCTGCTTCTGGATGGTGATGGGAATCGGGGGAGCAGGTGACAAGATTAAACAGGAATACCTGAGGAGCTAAGAGGCCATGGCAGAGCTGGAGTCAGGTGTTACCAGGGCTGGCAGGCATCTGTGCTGCAGGGCTAGGCTAGGGGAGAGGGCAGAGGTGGAGTGTGGCTACAGATAGTGCTAGGGCTGCAGGTGGGGGCACTGGAGACCCAGTCAAGCTGGTGTCTGCCAGGTTCAGAAAAGCCGATGTTCACCTCTGGTCACAGTGGGTAAGGGTTGGCATCTGTATGATTTGGAGGGAATGAAGAATGGTAAAATTATATGGCTTGTTTCTCCCTGTTTCTGCGGGTGGTCAAGAGGTCACTCTCTCTAATTCATGTAGACCTGAATCTAACCACGACATATGCAGGGTCTTCAGAGAGGTGAGTGTCAGGAGGTGGGAAGAAGGAGGCTCCACTTCAGGCATGGGGACAAAGCTTGAGAAGCAAGTCAGAGCCTTCCTTTGAATTTGGCCAGAGAAGGCAGAAGTAAGAGGAGCAGGGAAGCAGAAAGTGGGTCCCAGAAAGCTTCGCTAGTGACAGGCTACTCAAGGTCTGAATTTTCAAATCACCTTTGACACAATTATACTGAGGTGAATTCAGTCAGCAAGCACTTTATGCTGGGGTCTGTGAGAACCACAAGGCCCACTGTCTGCCTCCAGGCAGCTTCCAAGTCTAGCCAGAGAGATGGGAATTATCAACAAAGCAAATAGAGTCAAAAGTCAATGTGCGGGTCGACTCTGGGCACACTGCCTGTGAATTAGCTCTGCTCCACAAGGAGTGGTTGAAAAAGAAGTCCGTGTGTGTGTGTGTGTGTGTGTGTGTGTGTGTGTGTGTTTTAAGTAGTCAAAATGGTGTGAATTAAATGCCAAGGGCTTCAAAAGACATGTTCACTAAAAGGGGGAAGGGAGGCTCTGTGACTGCTTCATAGTAATGTACAGAGCTGAAATAGCTCCCTGTGTATAAAGACATTTAGAGCAGCCTTCTGCGGAAGAGTAGGCAAAGGATGCCTCAGCTGTGATAAAATATTGAAGATGGATTTTTAAAAAACAAGCATATATTAGCAGGGTCAAAATTTTTACATTACACTCAGATGTGCAATCAGCACAGAATTCATTATTTTGCTCAACTATTCTCAGCTTGCTGTGGAGCCCCAGTTTCCATGGACTGTGAGTCAGAGGGAAAGATAAACTAGCCAATTTAGGATATTATACCTCTGCCTGTTTCAAGTTCTTTCCTCTTTTGGATAAATATTTCTTTCAATTACTCTATTTGAGTGGTGCTATAGACCAAATGTTTGTGTCTGTCCCCCCACCCCCATTCACATGTTGAAATCTTAACATCCAATATGGTGGTATTAGGAGGTAGGGCCTTGGGGAGGTGATTAGGTCATGAGGGCAAAGCCCTCATCAATGGGCTTAGTGCCTTTATAAAGAGGTCCTAGAGAGCTCCCTTGCCCCTTCCGCCATTTGAGGACACAGCCGGAAGACAGCCATTTATGAACAAAGTGGGCTCTTGCCACATGTCTGCTGTGCTGGTGCTTTGATATTGAACTTCCCAGCCTCCAGAGTTGTGTTGCTGTTTCTAAGGCATCAAGTGCATGGTGTTTTGTTATAGCAGCACAAATGGACTAAGACAGGTGGTTTCTCACTTTGTAAAGTCTGGTTCCTCCCCCACCATCCCAGGACGGTACCTGGATATAAGGAAGGCCAATGTCCTCCCACCAATGGGAGAAGCCCGCTAGTCCTTGTGTAGCCTGGTGCTGACTTCTGGGTCCTTGCTGGCCTCCTGGAGATGTGACTGGCACATTGTATGGTTTCTTTTCCTGATTTCCTCAGGGTCCAGTGGACATTCTCTGGCTGACTCAGCCCCACCTGATGCTCCTTACTGCTGCAGACAGGACACATCACGCCCTCTGTCCAGTGCCTGACCCACAAGGTCCACCCCACAGCCTCTGCAATAGAATTGACCTGATTTTTGCTCCCTGCCCTCAGCTCCATCTAACATGATACCTGAAGGAGACTCGGGGGTGTTTTCGTCATCTCTCATCTTCTGCCTCAGTGCTCCCTGATGCCGTCTTTACTCTGCTCCTGGACTCCCGAATGGGAAGCAGGGCATAAGTGTTCTCTGCTTTGGCTTCTGCTTCAAACTATCTGACGCTTTACTCCTGTTTCCACTCCAGCCATTGTTTGACCTCAAGATAAGGTAGGGGCTATTGTAGGGATTCTGATGTCTGACCTTTCTTCTTTCCTTTCTTTCCTTCTTTTTCCTTTCTACCTGCAGTCTAGAAGTGTCTCCAATTCTTCCCTTGGTGTTTGGGAAGTTCCATTAAGCTATGACTTGAGTTCTTGCTACCTACAATTTATAATAATATTAGACGTCCAAACCTTTAAGCTTTGATTTTAACATGTAAAGGGAATTTTTGAATTAAGGGATTTCTTTTTTAACAATGTCAAATTCAGGATTATTGTCTCCTGGTGGATTTCTTTTTTTCTTTTCTTTTTTTTTTTTTTTTGATTTTGAGATGGCATCTTGCTCTGTTGCCCAGGCTGGAATGCAGTGGTATGATCTTGGCTCACTGCAGCCTCTGCCTCCCAGGCTCAAGTGATTCTCCTGCCTCAGCCTCCCAAGTAGCTGGGACAACAGGTGTGTGCTACCACATCCGGCTAATTTTTGCATTTTTGGTAGAGACGGAGTTTTACTCTGTTGACTAGGCTAGTCTTGAACTCTTGACCTCAAGTGATCTGCCTGCCTTGGCCTCTCAAATAAATTGTTTTTTTTTTTTTTTGGTTTTGTTTTGTTTTTTTTTTAAGAGAGCATTTACTATAGTCCCTGTTTCGGGACCAGACACAGAATTCCCATCCAGGTCTTCCAGTCTCCCTAGAATAGATTCAAACCAATGCATGGGACAACCTATATATTTGAACTGCCATTCCCAACATTATTTTGGAATTCCTTTTGTGGAATTCTTTTTTTCAGAACCAATTTATGGGGCATACCAAATCACTCTGTAGTCATTCTTCTAGCATCAGGTAGGAAAACATTTGGCTCTAAGAAGCAGAAAACCCACTGTTGTGGCTCACACAAATAGGGGGCAAATTCTTTTTTTATAACAAGAAAGCTAGCGGTAGATAGTCTGGGGCTAGTGTAACTTTAATAATGTCCTTGGAGAGCTAGACTCACACTGCGCCCTGCTCTGCACTCTTCTGTGCTGACTTTCATCTTGCACCTGCAGCCCTGGGCTTGCAACTGGCTCTGCACCTCCAAGCACAATGTGGACTTTCTAGATGGGAAGAAGGGGGAAGGGCAATGGGCAAAAAAGACTCACCAGCCAAGTCTGCCCCATTTCATCAGGATATGAAAATCTTTCCTAAATTCTCATGGAGTGCACCTCTGCATAAAGCTCATGAGTGAGAACTAACCCCTGAGGAGCCCTAGGTGGAAGGCGGCCAGGGAGGAGGGACTTGTCTATCAGGGTATTTCCTAGTGTTTTTGTCTACCTTATTCACCACCAAACTAGGATCTCAAAGCCTCCTGATTTCTTTTGAAAATGAAAAAATTGAAAATTAGCCAGGTGTGGTAGCTCATGCTTATAATCCCAGCACATTGGGAGGCCAAGGTGGGAGGACTGCTTGAGGCCAGGAGTTCAGTCCTGGGCAGCATAGTAAGACCCCATCTCTGTATTTTAAAAAATAGCTGGGCATGGTGACGCATGCCTGTAAACCCAGCAATTTGGGAGGCTGAGGTGGGAGGACTGCGTGAGCCCAGGAGGTCAGTGCTGCAATGGTTGCACCACTGTACTCGTCTGGGCAACAGAGTGAGACCTTGTCTCGAAGCAAAACAAAACAAACAAAACCTATGCTCTAAGATCAAAACTGTTTTTCCACTGGCAGGTCCCCAAACACGTTTCTGAAATGTTCTGAATAACAGAGTAAATGTCCATCCTCCTGAGGACTCTGAAGGGAAGCACACTCATTTGGATGTATTCCTTTGAAAATGCATTCTTGTCATGACAATCCGTTCGCACTTCATGCGGCAACTGGCAAGGATCCAAGCCTACACACCCACGGCATCTCCTCGAGCCTCTGTGCTTGCTTGGAAGAGGCGGGTGGACCCTGTGAAATGTCAGGAGTGAGGCAGATGAAGAGAATATGAAACTCTCTTCCAGCTGGGCCACCTCGTTTGATGTCAGCAACGGAGGGACATTTTGTTGCTGTGCCTTGAATTGTAATGTCTAGGGGATGCTCTGGGCGGGCTGTCGGAAGAAGCTCAGACTGGGAGCGAGAACCTTCACATCAGAAGGGAGCCAGGACCACGCCCAGTAATAAGAGCTGTGTGGCTGCTCTAATCCCTTTGAGAAGCCACTTGCTTCAGAGATGTTGCAGAGCAGCCACCCCCTCCGCTCCCCAGAGGACTGGGCTTCTGTGCTTGTCTTACATTGTTTATCTCTCTGCCTGATGCTGGTGGAGGTGAAATTTGTCAGGTTCCATGCAGATTCTTGTTGAATGCCACTTCCCCACAGACCTGGGAGGTTGAGGTGCAAATATATGCAAGATGCTGTTGGAGGTTTGCAGAAAAGCAAAATATGATTCCTTGATGCATGAGGTCATCTGCTTATCTGTTTTTATTCATCAAACATCCGTTGAGCAGGAAGAGAGGGATGGGGGAGAGAGACAAACATGTAACCAAGTGGCCTTAGAACTTGCTGGGGAGGTGTGAGGAGGAAGGGCGTGGTGCTGGTGAGACAGGCCCGGGTAGGGGTAAGGAAAGGTCTGCCAAGGAGTTGATGCATGAATGGAGTTTTGAGGCCAGTCTGGGTGCAAATCGTGATCTGAGGCAGCTTATGATAACTCTGCAAGAGAAGCGTAAAAAAGGTCTTTAAAATACATACCAAGAAAGAGGTGACTTCTGGCTGCGGGGAAGGAGGCATCAGAGAAGCCTTCATGGAGAAGGGGTAAGATTCAGCAAGAAGTTTACAAGCAGAGGGAACAAACAAGAAAAAACACATCAGTGAAAAAGACCAGGGTATGTTTTGTACATATCTGAGTTTGATTGGGAGATTAGATTCATTGCAGGGAGTGAAATAGGAAAAAGACTGGAGAAGTAGGTTGCAGTCATATTGTGAAGGATGTCGATGCCCTGTTAGGTTGTATTTCATTGGTGAGCAATGGAGGACCATTGCAAGATTTCAAGCAGAGAAGTGACATGATCACAGAAGAAAACTGGGTTGAGAGAAGCTGGGTGGGAGGAGGAAACTGTGTTATTTTGCTCACGCTTTGGAAGTTGTCTTTTAATGAGATACTGCCCTGCTTGAGGCTTCTTTGGTGAGAAGCAACAGAACTCATGCCAGTCCATCCATATCAACTAACTCTACTTCCCTCAGCTAGCAGGACTAGTCTCACCTAGGAGCTCTGTTGCCATTAGGAAGATAGTGTTTATCTGTGAAGGAGATCCTGGTGAGAGTGAGGCAGGAAGCAGGTTGCCTCCTGATCAGAAAAGCTCTTCAGAAAGTAATATGGCTAGGCATGGTGGCTTTCGCTTGTAATCCCAGCACTCTGGGAGGCTGAGATGGGATGATTGCTTGAGTCTAGGAGTTCAAAACCAGCCTGGACAACATACCAAGACCCTGTCTCTATGAAAAAAATTTAAAAAATTAACTGGGCATGATGGCATGCACATGTAGTTCCAGTGAGTTGGGAGGCTGAGGTGGGAAGAATGCTTGAGACTAGGAGGTTGTGATGGTGCTACTGCACTCCAGCCTGGGCAATAGAGCAAGACCCTGCCTCTTAAAGGAAAAGAAAGTAAATGAGTGTGTGTGTGTGTGTGTGTGTGTGTGTGTGTGTGTGTGTGTATGTGAGAGAGAGAGAGAGAGAGAGAAATTAATTAATTTGGGGTCAGATCATGAACCTCTTTGTTGGGAAAGATCCAGGCAGACAGAGGCCAGGGCTTTCTAGGATGACCTGGTGAAGGAGCAATTCTGAGTGATGATGGAGATGATGGCTTCTCAGATGTGGGTTCCTGGCTTACTGCTTGCTCAGGCAACTGGTTTTCTGAGAAAATGTGTTCACACCTCGAATATGTATGTAGCTCTGACCACAGTGTTAAAAGAAAACTGAAAGACAAGGTCCACAGATGGTCTCTAAAAGGTTGAAGGGCCTTCCATGTGAACACACATTGAAAAGACTCAGATCTTTTATATGGAAAAGATAAGAGCTGAGATGCACAGGCAGGATTTTGGAGCTGTTTGAATGGAACGAATAGGAGAAACAGGGACTTGTTCACCAAATCTTAGACTCCTGGAGTTGGGATCTGTGGTGAAGCTGGAAAGAAGCAGTACCAGGCCTGAAAGATGCAATAGCCTTTTGCACTGAGACCTCAGCAGTTGGTGTGGAATAAGTAAATAGACAGAGGTGAGCAAAGTTACATCACTTCCAAGATGATAGATTCGCCGTAGGATGCTAAGGTAGGCAGCGGTGCCTGGGGCCTGTGCCGCTTTTGAAGTTGACACTGCAAGGGACAACCATGCCTCCCAGGGAAGCGCCACTCAGTGGCGTCAGTGTTGGAGGTCCCAACTTGCACAGAAAGGGGTTTTCTGTTTTCTTCTACATTTCTTTGAATCTCCAATGTGACGAACACCAAACCCCAAGATTTTTAACCTCTCTTGACTTTTATTTCTTCTGCCTCAAATTATGATGATTTAATGCTAATCAATATCTCAAGGGAGCTTTAAGCCATGAGACATCAATGCTTTCATGGTGAACTCTGAAACAAGAAGGGCAATACTGTAAATAGAGCATGCTCTCCATTATCCAAGGTCAGGAGGGGTGAGGAGCACACACACACACACACACACACACACACACACACACACACTCTCTTACATGTATACATAAAAGACTGGATAAACAGTTTCAATGTCTCCCTCAACCAAATTAATCAGAACTGCTAATAAGGGACCAAAGGGACTAATTTTCTTTCTTTTTCTTTTTTTCTTTTCATTTTCCACTCCACTGGCTAAGTATATACGAGCCAGGAAGGGGCCAGCATGTGGTGGTGGTGGGGGGACAGCCACAGGGAGGAGCAGAGGATCGACTCCCGAGTAAACACATCCCAGGGAGGCAGGGGAAGCTGTTGGCTGCAGGTGCATTTCCAGCACCAGAGGAGGAGACTCTACCCGACTTAGAAGTGAATGGGGCAACGTGGACTCTGGGTTGAATGAGACAGGGTCAGGGAAAGCAGGGCCCCTGCAGGCCAGGCCTGACCAATCTGTGTCCTCTGTAACACTGTGCAGGTGACTGCTGGCTTCTGGCTGCCATTGCCTCCCTGACCCTGAATGAAGAGCTGCTTTACCGGGTGGTCCCCAGGGACCAGAACTTCCAGGAGAACTACGCGGGAATCTTTCATTTTCAGGTACTGTGCTCTGCTCAGGATCTTTGTTGCTGCTTTATGTACTCTTAGGCCCCACCACAGATCCACTGCAACAGAAACTCTGGGTTTGGGGCGCAGTGACCTGTGTCTTAATCCTCCAGGTGACTCTGATGTACACTTCAGTCTGAGAACCTCCGCTTTAACGCGTTCATCTGGACATCCACACATCCATCCCCTTGCCAGCTCCCCCGGGCCAGGTGGCCTTGAGGACAGCACTGTGCACTGAGGGTCGGGAGGTGTGGGTCTCAGTCACTTCCTGCTGCCACTGGGCAGTGCCGGGCCAGTTCTCTGATGTACAAATGTAGACCCTGGAGTAGAAGTTTCTAGGTTCATCTGGCGTCTCATGTGTGTATAGATAAGGGAGACACAGGTCCCGTTCCTACGGAGCCAAGACTCAAACACTGATGGCACCGAGTCCCCACTTGGGGCCCTTCGAGGGACTCCCTTTACACATCTGCTTATTCATGTGAACTGCCGCTGTGTCCCCCCTCCCCAGTTCTGGCAGTATGGAGAGTGGGTGGAGGTGGTCATTGATGACAGGCTGCCCACCAAGAACGGACAGCTGCTCTTCCTCCATTCGGAACAAGGCAATGAATTCTGGAGTGCCCTGCTGGAGAAAGCCTATGCCAAGTAAGTGGGGCAGCAGGAGCTAGGAGACACCAGAGCCTCCCTAAAAGCTCTCACCTGTTCCCCCTACATCCACTTCCCACCCCAAATTCAGGGTGTCAGGGACAAGTCTTTCCCGGCATCCAGACCCCCATGAGCTGTGGAGAGAAAGCATTTTTCAGTAACTCAAGAGAAACAGAAATCTGGGTGGGAGTTTATCAGCGCAGCTCTGCCCTAGGTAAATGTGTATGTTGGTGGGGGCAGGGTGGGTGAGCCTCTCTGCCCCTCTGGGCCTGAGCTTTTCCTCTTTCAAATCCCAAGGTAGTTTCCTGGGGCAATGCAAATGTTTAAAAGAATGATGCATAATAATAATAATAAAAATGTGCTAGATACCAAACTCAACAAAGAGTCTGTTCTTTCCTCAGGAGGTCTTCTTCTCACTGGTGTTTGATGTTCAAAACCTTCTTTGGTTTTTTTTTTTTTTTTTTTAGATAGAGTCTCACTCTGTCACCAGGCTGGAGTGCAGTGGTATGATCTCAGCTCACTGCAACCTCTGCCTGCCGGGTTCAAGTGATTCTCCTGCCTCAGCCTCCCGAGTAGCTGGGACTACAGGCGCATACCACCACGCTGGGCTAATTTTTGTATTTTTAGTAGAGAAGGGGTTTCATCATGTTGGCCAGGATGGTCTTGGTCCCTTGACCTCATGATCCGCCCCACCTCAGCCTCCCAAAGTGCTAGGATTACAGGTGTGAGCCACCATGCCCGGCCTGGGGGTTCTTTTAATTATTTTGTTTATTGATACCCTGTTCTGAAACCCCAGTTCCTTTCCAGTCCTGTTTCCCAGCAAGCCTCAGTAGATCCCTTTCAGCCTTGAGGGAAGGTTCTCCTCCTCCCTATCCATGCCCCCAGTCCCAGAATCCCAAGCAGCTGGGGTGAGTTCTGGAGGGGTTGTCCTTGGCTTTGTAAAGGAGTGGGTCGCTGGCGAGAGGTTGGCTGAGGTCAGTTCCTAGTGAAGTGCTGAATTGGCCACATGAAACAGTGGCCTCAGCACCTTCCTGGCCCATAGGCAAAATGGGCAAAGAGCCCTCCTTTCTCTCCCAGGTCACAGTACGTCCTAGCACTGTCCCTGTCCCCAACCCCCACGTCTCCTTACTGGGGGTGCTAATGGGGCATGTGTTCTTTTTTTTCCGATAGGCTCAACGGTTGTTACGAGGCTCTTGCTGGAGGTTCCACAGTGGAGGGGTTTGAGGATTTCACAGGTGGCATCTCTGAGTTTTATGACCTGAAGAAGCCACCGGCCAATCTGTATCAGATCATCCGGAAGGCCCTCCGTGCGGGATCTCTGCTGGGCTGCTCCATTGATGTGAGCCATGTGGCTTCTGTGCTGCCTCCTTCCTCGCCACTGCCACCCCTTGTATGGTAGGGAAGGGATGAGACGGGGGAGAGAGGCCTAGGAAGGCTTTGGGTCAGAGCGGAGTCTAGGACTGTAGGGGCTGGTGAAAACCTAACTAGTGGGTAGGAACCAGGGTTAGTTGCATTGCAGGAGCCCCAATTTCCCTCCTGCTGTTAGAGCCCTTCAGCACTGCTGGAATGGCCCTAGGAAGATAGTCTAGGATCCCTGGATCCTCGGCCTCACATTTGCTACCTCCTTTTTGCTAAATAATCTTGAGGTTTTGGAAAACAAATGTGATGATTGATGACACCTGATGGATCTTGAGATCCCTGAAGAAAAGAAGTTCTGAAACAAGAGGCTGTGGCCGGACAGGAGGCTGAGCTGTGTGGATTTCCAAGATGGCTGTGGAAACCAGAGGCTGGAGGCCCCCAGCCCTGAGACCCTGTCACTACCTCAGCCACCTGGCTGCTCTGTCTTCCTCTCTTGCCCTTACTTGGTGATTTTAGAAATGGCAAACCACGAAGTGAGAAGACTCTCCCTTTCCCCTCTCTCTGCAAACCTCAACAGGACATGTGTGTTGTCGGTGGGGGCGTGGTATGGGGCATGGGGGGGAGTGCTGGGGAAATGGGAAAGATGATAAGGCCCTGCTCAGGGGGAACCTTGGAGGACTGGGACCTGTCCAGAGGCAGCAGCATGGAGAATTAGTCTTCTTCAGGCAGCTGGGGGTCACTCTCAGAGAGTAAATGACTTCCCAGTTTCTTGGTGGCATTTTGAGGGCTGGTAACTTGTGTTCCAGGCTTGGCAGGCACCTGCACTGGCCTGGAACTGCAGGCCTAATTAAAGAGGGAGTCTGGATGGAGATGACTCTATTTACCTGAGGTTCATTGCCATGCCTGCACCCCCCGTCCCACACTGAAGCCCCATGTGGCTGTGCAGTGTGTCCTTGGAAAGCATTTCACGGCTGGCCCCTAAGAGGTCAGGGTCAGCCACTCTGAGTGGACTTTCTCCTCTACCCAGGTATCCAGTGCAGCTGAAGCAGAAGCCATCACCAGCCAGAAGTTGGTTAAGAGTCACGCGTACTCTGTCACTGGAGTCGAAGAGGTAAAATTGGGCAAGAGGAAGGGAAGGTAATGTGATAATATTTCCACGAATCCAAGCCATCTTGGCAGGAGGAAAGAGGTGATTACTACTAGAAGGTTTGGAATTGGCTTTTGAGCTTCACTGCCACGTTGGGGTGCACCCTCTGCCTGCACAGAAGCCCTGACACCGCAGATGTGCATTAGCTCTTGCTCATTAGAACAGCTCTTCTGGCCAGGTGCAGTGGCTCACGCCTGTAATCCCAGCACTTTGGGAGGCCAAGGTAGGAAGATTACTTGAGGCCAGGAGTTCAAGACCATTCCTAGGTAACATAGTAAGACATCTCTACAAATAATTTTTTTTCTAAAGGAAAAAAAAAAGGGCTCTTCTGACTCATACTCACTTGAAGATGGACAACATAACCTCTCTGAGCTTTTGCTCAATAGGTTCTAACTAAATGCAAGCCCTCTCCTTAGATGAGGCCAGGAAAGCTGTAGAGATTGTCAGTTAGATTCGACAGACATTCCAAAAAATGTGTGGGCAAAACAGTGGGAACAAGGGGCAGTAGTCACAGCTTTTAGGGTGGGGTGTAGTAATGGAAAGGCATGCAAGTATTCCTGTCTCCAACCCAGGGAGAAAACATGGGCTATACTATTCGTTATTTTTATTTCCTGCATTGCGTCAGCTTTCAAATAAGGATTTTAGGTGAATTACAATTATTTCATTTTTATTTTATTATTTATTTATTTATTTAGAGACAGGGTCTTGCTCTATTGCCCAGGCTGGACTGTAGTTATATGATCTTGGCTCACGGCCACCTCGACCACCTAGGCTCAAGGGATCCTCCTGTCCTGCTTCAGCCTTCCGAGTGGCTGGGACTATAGGCAAGCACCATCATGTCTGGCTAATTATTTATTTATTTTTTAATTTTCATAGAGACAGAGTCTCTCTATGCTCCCCAGGCTGGTCTTGAACTCCTAGGCTCAAGCCATCCTCCTGCCTTGGCCTCCCAAAGTGCTGAAATTACAGGTGTGAGCCGCCCTGCCAAATTTTATCATTCAAAGAACAGACACAATAAAACCATACAACTCTGGTAAAATACATCAGTCCAGGCTGAAGACAGTGCTATAATTGAGAAATTAATTTTGCTTTGGGCTTCCCAAAGGCCAAGGCAGAAAGTGAAATGCAATGAATGTCCCACCTCTTGTTATTTATTCAAGTGAAATAGGCCAGGCATGGTAGTGCATGCCTGTAGACCCAGCTATGCAGGAGGATGAGGTGGGAGGAGTGCTTGAGCCTGGAAGGTTGAGCCTGCAGTGATTGCACTGCTTCACTCCTGCCTAGGTGGCAGAGAGAAGCCCTGTCTCATAAACAAACAAATAAATAAATAGAGTTAAATGAAATAGATGTTCATTAAAGGTGCTTGTGTTTCATAAATATACTATTTTTTTTTTTTTTTTTTTTTTTGAAACATAGTCTCACTGTTGTTAGGCTAGAGTGCAGTGGCATGCAACCTTCAACTCCCTGGTTCAAACAATGCCCCTGCCTCAGTCTCCCGAGTAACTGGGATTACAGGCATGCACCACCACACCGAGCTAATTTTTTTTTTTTGTATTTTTAGTAGAGACGGGGTTTCACCATGTTGGCCAGGATGGTCTCGATCTCCTGACCTCTCAATCTGCTCGCCTTGGGCTCCCAAAGTGCTGAGATTACAGGCCTGAGCCACTGCACCTGGCCCAAATATGCTCTTTAGTGAAGTTAATCTCATAAATGGGAATTGAACATATACATGTAAACATTGGGCTAGGCGACTTGGGGAATACACAGGAAATGAAGGCAATGAAGACCTAACAGTCTACGCAGTTCGTGTGTGCATGTGTGAATGCAAGTGTTTGTGCAGGGGTGCAAGGGGCTTATACTTGAGTGTTCGATAAATACGGGAAAGCAGTATATGTGGATTTAGGGGTGTGGGCTTTGGAGACAGACTGCCTGGGCTCCCAGCCTGCGTTTACCACTTACTAACTAGATAATTATGGATAACATAACCTCTCTAAGTCTCAGATTTTTGAGCTATGAAATGAAGATAACTCTGTATCTTCTCAGAATTGTGAGGGTTAAATGACGCAATGACGCGTCTTAAACACTTAGCACAAGACCTCGTCTGTAGGACCTGCTCAATAAATGTTAACTGCCGTGCTTTGGTGTTTGTTTGGAGGGCGTTTTTTATCATTAGATCTCATGTATTAAGAGCTTAGTCAATCTTAGTCAACTATAAAATCTAAATCTGAGTTAAAACAGACATAAACCTGTTTTGAGGCTAGACTCACTCTTCATTTATTCAAACAAATTATGAAAAATAGAGCACTTGGCCAAAGCCTGAAAAGATGTGTTAAAGGAAAATAAAAATGTGGTCCTTTAGGGACATTTGAAAACTTTAATGCAGATCCTCTCAGGTGCAGACATAAGTGCAAGGCAACTGGAACACAGTGATTCAGCCACTTTTCTGTGTATGGAATTTGCAGGTGGATTTCCAGGGCCATCCAGAGAAGCTGATCAGACTCAGGAATCCATGGGGTGAAGTGGAGTGGTCGGGAGCCTGGAGCGACAAGTAGGTTCTTTCCCCGCTTCTCCAATCTTCTCTTCCTCTGAGGAAGGGTGTCGTGTAAAGCACACAATAAAGAGATGGATGTCACAGTGAGTTCAGCAGCACGTCCTGTCTGCAAATCACATAGCGTGTTCAGAAAAGAGTATTACATGCATCCAGGCTGGGAAAAGCAAAATAAAAAGCACTGGGCTGTAGGCTTCTATTCCGGCTTTCTGCTTTGGCATTTGAAAGTTTGGCAGATCTGTCGAATTTTGCTTCGTGCTAAAAGGTTGTTGTGTTTTCTACCCACCACACCGTGCTGGTCCAAAGGTCAAATCGATCACTCACAGTCTGTTTCTTTCCACTCCACAAACACTGGACACTCTGACAAAGGCCAAACCCCTCAGCACCAAGAAGAAACAAGGATGCTGAGAAAATGAAATTTGACCCTAGGAGCCCTAGGCCCTGGCAGCAGTGATGAATGAGGCAGCGGCACTCGCTCATGCCCTGGGCAGGTTTGATCATTGACTGGAGAGACTCCTCTTAGGCAGGTCTCTCTGCTGATGAGGGGAAGTTGGTCAGAGGTGGTGATGTCCCAGGACAGCTGTGCCCGGGAATCCATGTCCACATGGTGCAGGAAGACGGAAAGCGTGGGGTGGTTTCTGTCCAGTGAAGCACAGCTGGCTTGGGGGAGGACTTAGAATTAGCCAGTCTCGGCCAGGTATGGTGGCTCACGCCTGTAATCCTAGCACTTGGGTGGATCAGTTGAGGTCAGGAGTTTGAGACCAGCTTGGCCAACATGGTGAAACCCCGTCTCTACTAGAAGTACAAAAATTAGCTGGAAATCACTTGAACCCGGGAGGTGGAGGTTGCAGTGAGCTGAGAATGTGCCACTGCATTCCAGCCTAGGTAACAGAGCAAGACTTCATCTCAAAAATAATAATAATAGTAATAATTAGCTGGCCTCATGGACAAAGAACCACCAGAAATGAAAACGGTCACAATAATGCCCCTTCCCAATACATTCTTAATCCTCGAGTGCTGTCGGTACTCTGTGATGCCACCGGGGCTTTCAAAGGGGTCATCGCCACATTTAGTTATAGCATCATGACGCTCACGACTGCACAGAGCTGCAGTAACTCCCTTCAGGGTTGTGTCATGAAGAAACATGTGTCTCTAGGGCCACGCATGAGCCTCCTGTAGGAAGGATTTTTCATTCCACTGCCTAAGATTGAGCAAAACTCCGAACCTCGGTTCTGCCAACTTCCCTAAAGGGATGACAGGGCCACACGAAATTGAAACCCTGAGTTTGGGCCGTTCTTACCAACAGCCATTTACTGAGCTATTCAAAGGGCTTGTTTGACTTTCTCTCCTTCGCCTGAGCACCCGCTCTCTAGCAGGTGGGAGGTGGTGACTGTCAAGCTGGAGACGCAGCCTGGGATATTTATATATATCAGCTGTTGGAGAAGGAGGATGCTGAATCTCTAAGGCAACATCCCTAAGCTCAGCCCAGTGATTAGTGAGATTTTACTTAAAAAAAAACAAAAGTTAAAAAAGAAAAAAATAATAATTAGAACAATAGGTCAGATCTAGAATTCTCCAACTCCTGCTCTAATCTTTGTTTATAACAAGCACATTCTGAGATGTGGTTTTAATCAAATTAATGTTTCAATGAATTGAAGAGGCCCTGGGAACTCGCCTGCTGAGTCCTGGGGTCTTAAAGCCTAGCTTGGAGGGAGAGGCTGGCTGGAGTGCGCTCCGGCTCTTATGCTGGGGAGAGAAGGCGCTTAGGTTTTGCTGAAGGTATTCAGGGCAGCATTTTTTTTTAAAGATGGATCTTGATACTGCTCTGTTACTTGGACATCACGTACCTATTTCAGGAAAATGTAACTTTGTAAAGGTCAGGAAGCTGGAGATGGCATTCGAACAACGTGCATGGATATTGCCCTAGAAAGACCACCAGCAGGAGGTCTCACAGGGTGACGTTACTTCAGGGAAATTGCCGTCAAACTGGGCTGGATTCTCATTCTTGCAGGTGTAAGGAAGTGAACCATGTCTATGTACCCAGAGCTGGTTAGACTCTGTCAGTATATTCGCCCCAGACTGCTGGATAAGCCAGAGGGACAAGTGACTAATAGGTACTGAGCGCATGCCTTTCTTATGACAAGAACTCATCCACGTCCTCTCCTGGGCCTCCCCGTTCCTGTGAACAGGGGCCTGGGAGTCTTAATTAGAAATGTGAAATTTACCTAGAGAGTAAAAATTAGAGCATAATGTTTCAGTCATAATGTTCACATCGCATGTTCAAGGCCACCCTGCTAGTGCCCATGGAGTCCATGTCCTGGGTCTGTGTCCCTTCCCCAGCGTGCTCACCCCACACTTTGCATCTTGCCTTTCTGTCTGCCTGCGGTGCTTTTGCTATTTTGTTTCTGGCTCTTAGGGGAAGCTTAGCTTCAGTAAACAGCTTGCCCTGTGTGTAGAATCTCTCAGGAGTGACCACCTCTGCTTGTTTTCTCCTCAGTGCACCAGAGTGGAATCACGTAGACCCCCGGCAGAAGGAAGAGCTGGACAAGAAAGTTGAGGATGGAGAATTCTGGTGAGAAAGTTTTCTGCTGAAGTGCTGTGCCCTTGGTGATGGGTCCCTTTTCAGTTCTGATGTGGGTGCAGCCAGTCTCTAGGTCTTCCAGGAAGGTGACATGGTTCCTGACCATGGTGAATTCATTCTTCTCCTCCTTTCGTCCTGGTATAATTCCACCTCTATACCAGCACGTCTAAAGCACTGAATTCATGATATCTGGGCCCTCAACCTGGCTTAGCTATCAGCCTGTCTTTCTCAGTTCTATTATCTTTCCAGTGAACTGAGAGAACTGTTTCTATCTCTTTAAGCTAACATTTACCCACCATCAATATGGGATAACTTCCTTTGGTAGTGAGCTAAGGAAGATAATAAGGATATTCCTTGAATGTGGTACAGCTTAGCTGGACATCACTCAGAATTAAACAGAAAGAAACCTCTTGTGAGCTTAGACTTAACCCAATCTAAAGGCAGAGGCTTTGTTCAGATGACCTCCTGGGGTCTTTTGCAGTTTACAGTTCAGACGCTTTGCTTGCTTGGTGAGATATGTGAGGGGGGCTCCCTGTAAGAACCAAGAAGCTAGCAATAGTGATGACTGTGGACTGTTGTGTCTGCATATTTGTATCAGTGGGCTGTAGAAAAGATCAAGCTAGCCCACGGCCCCTAGGGCCTGTGCCATGGCTTCTTCCTGTGCCAGGTATGCGTGCCTTCAATCACCTTTCCAGCCCAGCTCTCTTCACTGAGAGCCCTCTGGTACCTTTGCCCCCAGGATGTCATTTTCAGATTTCGTGAGGCAATTCTCTCGGTTGGAGATCTGCAACCTGTCCCCAGACTCTCTGAGTAGTGAGGAGGTGCACAAATGGAACCTGGTCCTGTTCAATGGCCGCTGGACCCGGGGCTCCACAGCCGGGGGCTGCCAGAACTACCCAGGTAAGGTGAAGGGCTGCCTCGGCCCAACCTCCTCTGGCTTATCCTCCCTGAGCTGCATCACTTTATGTATTTTTTGTTGGTATTTTGTGTGTCTATTTTGAGATAGGGCCTTGCTCTGTTGCCTAGGTTGGAGTGTAGTGGCACGATCTCTGCTCACTGCAACCTCCACCTCCTGGGCTCAAGTGACCCTCCCACCTCAGCCTCCTGAGTAGCTGGGACCACAGGCACATGCCACCATGCCTGGCTAATTAAAAAAAAATTTGTTTGTAGAGACAGGATCTCACAATGTTGCCCAGGCTGGTCTCTAACTCCTAGGCTCAAGCGATCTACTCATCTTGGCTTCCCAACGTTCTGGGATTACAGTTGTGAGCCACTGTGCCTGACCCTATATGTTCATCTTTGGATAAAGCCTTTCGACTTTGTTCTTTGACTCCTGGGACCCTCCTGAGGCCCTGCTTCTTCCTAGGGCTTAGAGGCCAGGGTTGCGAGAGTGGGCAGTGGCTCTGCAGCTGCTCAGCGGAGGCCTGAACTGTGTGTTCAAACCATCCCTGCTTCACCCACTCCCCCTGCCCTAAAGGACATGCTTTCCACACTAACCCCGCTCTTGGCACCTCACACTAAGGCCTCCTGTTCTTCCCTTGGGCTTTTACCCCTTCCTCCCAGCTCCCCCTACCCAGTTGGCTAACAGTCATCCCGCTGAGCTCTGGGACAGAGTGGCTGATGGTGCGCTAGGGAAACACAGGTACAACATCTGCCTTTTCAGTAGACTGCATCCATGAGAACTGCTGTTTCACTGCGTTTGTGCCTGAGTTGGTGGTGGAGGGGCAAAGCCAGCGTGGGCTGTGATGGCCACACACAGGGCATGCATGTCATGGGGACTCAGTCCCGGTGGGGAGATAGTCTGGTGCAAAGTATGGCCTCTGCGCTAACTTCGGGTACTCATCTGATGAAAGGTGGGAAGCCTTCCTGGCTCGCAGAAGATCACTAATGTGTCCCTGTGTAGGCTCCTCCTAGGATGAATCAGCTGAGGCAGCACCTGATGAAGAAACTCTGGAAAACTGCCCCACATCTCTAAGGAGAAATGAAGAAAAGCAAAACCCGCTCTCTCTACTTTTCACCTCCCGCTCCCCATGCTCCCTGCCCGGTTTGCTGTTGATGTGTTGATTGACTTTAGACTGTAAGCGCATGGGGCAGGGCCAGTCACTTTCTTCTCATGGCAGAGCTCACTGCAGGGCTGTGCTCACTGCTAGGGAAGCAGCGTTAGAATAAAACCCCACCTGGGGGCAGTGCTGGGTCCTGACAAGTTCTCTCTTCTTTCATCGCCCATCCAACCCAAAGCTCCCAGTTCAGGCAGCTGTGACCAGAGTGCGGACTAGAGAGGAAGGAGGAGGGGGGTCCGCATCCTGCCCTTGCTGCTTGATTTGACATCTGTGAGACCCTGGGAAGGGCGTTTCCCTCTTCTGAGCTTCAGTTTCCTAATCCTCCAGATGGGGTTTGACCTCCCAACCTTACTGGGTCACAGTGAGCACTGGAACACAGAGTGTGAAGGGAAGCACTTTGTGAACTGTGCAGTGTTATATAAATGGGATGTATTATTTTTATGGCCCATTCTCTTCCTCCAGTACTGTTAAGGAGTAAACAAAAAATGTAGGGATTGCAGTAATGTTGCATTTGGGAGAAATTAAAATATGCTCACCATTAGCAAGCTCTTAGAAAATGTGTAGGAAATTTGCATGGATCATTTTGGGAGCTCAGAACTGTAGGGGGTGCCCAAGGTATCTGCATGTACCAAATCACAATCCCATCTGTGCCACCAAGTAGCTGTCAGGAAGAGATGGATTGTTCCTGCCCTTTGGTAATGATGGAAATATAGGCGATTACAGATTTTTTTCTGTCTCCTCTGGAATCCACAGAGAGCTGGCTTTAAAATCCATACACGTGTGCCCTAAAACAAAAAGAAAAACAAAAACTGGAAGTGGGGATTCTGGGAGGGTGGAATTGAGTAAGTAATCCTACTATAAAGAAAAATAACCATCAATGGCTCTTGGTCACTTGTGAATGCCTTGTAATTTTTCAAGTTAGACTCTTCTTCAAAGGACATGAGGAAAAGTCCCACACCCTTCCACTTCTTTTTTCCTCCAGGGCACATCATTATTGAAATTGTTGAGGCCCTAGTGTGGAGACACCTGACAGGCATGTCTTCTGCAATTATGCTCTGCCACTGGACTCTGCCATAGACTTGCTCTGTGTCCTTGGATGATCATTTTGACCTCTCTGTGCCTTGGCTTGTGTAGTTACTATTATGAGAGATTTTTAAAAAGCCATCTTTGAAATGAAGGGGTTTTCTTCAATAGCCATAGGTGGTCTGGCAGGACTGCTTCTTAAATGCCAATTGTGATTCCGCAGGCATTATTAGATGACTTTCTCTTGAAGGAAGTATGTCTCGTCAGTGGACACTGAAGCCATCCTGTGAGGCCCCTGGGGTGATGGACAGCAGATTAGTTCTCAGGGGTACTGCAGCCTGTGCGCTGCAGCTGGGGCCCTCTCAGAGGGAGAACAGGTGTCAATCAGATGGCAAGAGCAGGTGCTTTATAGTGTCAGGCAGAGACCTCCTTGGTAGCTAGTCCCTTCTGGGACTTTCTCCTCTTCTGTCCTGGGGACATGCTTTTTACCCAGAGATCTCCCTTCCTCCAGAAGGTGAGTTTGCCTTCGCAGGCCAAGTGCTGAGAGCAAGGTGATGTTAAGTCTTTCCCCAGGAAGTCTTGGAGGCAGTGCCGCCCGATGTAGCCCTTGGATCAGGGGATCCTGAATATTAATCCTACTGTAAAGAAAAGTAATCAGTCAAGCACTTCTGGGCTCCTGGTTGATCAAATGGACAAGCACATATTTCCAAATGCAATGGGATTTGTCTGTGTATGTGTGGATACATAGGGAGGTAGGAGGAAATGCCTGACCACCTTGTAAAGAACACGTTCTGAGTCCTGCTTACTAGGCACAGTTTGGACAGAGCTGTGCATTCATTAGGATGATCAAGATTCTTGCCTTTTACTTTATTCTTCTTCATCTCCTCACCTGCTACATGGGGAACCACCATTACCTGGGTGACTTCCAGCCACTTACTGGACCAATCCCCAGTTCAAAATCCATTTGGATGAAGTGGATGAGGACCAGGAGGAGAGCGTCGGTGAACCCTGCTGTACGGTGTTGCTGGGTCTGATGCAGAAAAATCGTAGGCGACAGAAGAGGATGGGACAGGGCATGCTTAGCATTGGCTATGCCGTCTACCAGGTACTGCTGTGCTGGGTTTGTTCTTCATTGCACACTTGATGTTTTGGGGCTGAATATATTATCCTGGCCAGTCATCATAGCACATTTTTCCTATTGCTGGAGTATTTCTAATCGAGAAGTGTTCTTGCTCCCCTATATACCTCTCCCAGTGGCCTTACTGAGGCCTGAATTCCACAATTAGAAATTCATTCCTATGGCTTAAGTCTCTGCTGTTAACACTGAGATGTGTAATATGTTAACCTTTGCCTGTACATGTGTTCATTACATTCTTTTCCAAGTACAGGCTTCCCCAGGGACAAGAGCCAAGAACATGGGGGCATAAGGCACTTGAGGTGACACAAGGAGGAGGAGGAGGGGCATCACTGAGTCAGGGAAGACAACTCTTCCCTGGGAGGCCTTGAGATACTTGGCGCTCACAGGGCCTGAGCCGGGGTGATGGAAACCACGTGCCTGCTTTCAGTTCTGGTGTCTCCGGACTCAGCAGCACAGCCGGCTCTGGGCTCACACTGCAGTCCCTGGCTCAATGTGCCAGTTTGCCTGGCAGCCACCCCTCTACAGACTTAACAGCCTCACAGATATGTTAAAGCAAGACCTTTGTGTCTTAACAAGTCTAGGCAGAAACAAATTGGAATTCACTTTTCATACAGGCAAAGACTCCTTATAACAAATTCCAGAGGGGCTCATGGTGGTTATTTTTAAACCGATTTTGTTAAAAGAATTTCTTGGGAAAAATACAATTCTAATCAGGAAGACTGATAGCTGGCCAGAGGCCCAATATCTCAGTATAAATTAATGTATGAAAAAAATTGTAATAAGAAACCAGTAAGGAAATAATGCAATTTTCAAGATCCTATGTGTAACGGACCCCCCCCCCCCAATTTATTTCTTATATTCTGGAACTTAGGGCTTTAGAGTTTAGGGTGTATGTGTCTATGCCTGCACATGCACAAGCATGTGAGTATATTTTGTGTTGCAGAATGGGAGTTGGAAAATAATTGCTAATTGATGGAAGGTGAAAGGAATTGCAAATAAATAAGCTCCAATTCTACTCCAGCTTAGCTTTTTCATTTCCATCTAGAATGTAAGTAGCACAAAGCCAGACTCTGTGTGCAGAGCTAAAAACCAGATTCAGCACTTTAGTATATACACATGAATTCCACAAACTTTAATGAGCATGTATTATGTGCTGTACTGAAAGTTGAGGACATGGAGGAATATACTGTCCTCAAGGTGCTCACAATCTGAAGTGGAAAGTCAGATGCACATTCAACTGGCAACAGAGAAAGTCAGATCTGCTATAATGGGGACCAGAAACAATTGGGTTGGGGTCACCTCAGCTTCCCGGAGGAGGAGGTTTTGATGAGAACTTTGAAAGATGAGCTGGATTTCAAGGCAGAGCATTCCAGCCAGAAGGACATTTCTTGAGAGCTTGAAAGTTAAGTGATGGTTTTGGAGAGTTGGTTGTAGATGGGCATGGCTACTGGGTGAGCTACTCAGTTCTTCATCCATCAGCCTTACTTTTTTTTTTTTTTTGAGATGGAGTCTTACTCTGTCCCCCAGGCTGGAGTGCAGTGGTGTGATCTTGGCTCACTGAAACCTCCATCTCCCAGGTTCAAGTGATTCTCCTGCCTCAGCCTCTTGGATAGCTGGGATTACAGGTGTGCGCCACCACGTCAGGCTAATTTTTGCATTTTTAGTAGAGTAGCAGTTTCACCCATGCTGGCCAGGCTAGTCTCAAACTCCTGAACTCAGGTGATCTGCCTGCCTCAGCCTCCCAAAGTGCTGGTATTACAGGCATGAGCCACTGGGCCCAGCCAGGCCTGCGTTATATAACCAGACCAACAAAGCATTCTTTCAAAAGGACTGAAATAGCTTTGTGTGACATGACATTTACACTCATAAATAATACATAAAGCATATCAGTTTTCGGTCATCAAATTACAGCTGCTTATAAAATATTCCAGTGTGTGTGATCTGTGGTCCTTCTTCATATGGCCACAGGCATATAATTTAGAGCATGACATCCATAAGTGAAAGCAGTTTAAAAGTCAGGTGAAGAGGGTATCAGGAGTAGCTGGGGTTATACGGAGTAGCTGGGGTTGCAGGGGTGGGTGCCATATTCTTCTTGCTGTATCTCCCTCCTCTTGCTTTAGTTGCAGTTTGGATTGAGGTTGAAAAACTGCCACTGACTGAGAACAGTCAGGCTCCTCTAAAGGCTAAAGAGCCCTCCTTGTCTGGCCTCCTCTCTCTCCCCTTTATCTTCCTGTGGTGACGACAGCTCCTGCAGGGCCAGCCTGTCATTTGCAGTCAGGATCCTGCATTTCAAAGATGACCATTTCTTTCCATCCACCCGTGGGCAGTGGCTAAGGCCTGCCCCCTTACCTTGCTGCTCTGGATTTGTGCCACCAAGAGGCTCCACCTGCCTGGCTCAGTTCCTGCTGGGTGATTCGTGGCAGGGTGGATCTGGAGCATATTGATGGCAGCGGAGGTGGTCAAGTGGTTTATGGAAAGATGGCCGACATGGTGAGAAAAGCCCCTGCCAGGGGTGTGTAAAGGCTGTGGGGCCAGGAGCCGAGAGGAAGACACTTGTGAGGCCTCTGCATGGGTGATTTTGGTTTTACACTCAAAATTAGAGGAGTGACTGTGACCTTGGACTCTTCTACCTCTGGTGCCAATGACACACGAGGGCTCCAGAAGTGAGCATGCCAGTGGATCCAAATTTTCCCTAATATTGTCGTTTCTCAGAGTCATAGGCAGTTGGCCATAGACCTAAGCCACAAACAGTGTCTATCCTGGTCTTCTGGCTAAAAGGCCCATGTGGAAGGGACAAAGGATGGAAAGGGACGAAGTGGGGGGTTTGAATCCTTTTCTCTAGCCTGGCATAGGAGCCCCAGGCATGGGGGGGGGGCTCTAACTCTGGATGTGAGAGCTACTCTCTTGTGGGAGTCAACACTTACAGTTGCATATAATAGAGCCCAGCTTGAGCTAGGCTAGTGAAAAGTATGTACCAGCTCATGAGACCAAAGCAAGGGAAGGAGATGGATGCTTGGGATGAGGGACTTGGAGGCTGCCAGGATTCTTTCTCTCCACCTCTCCTCTCTAGTGCTGATGACATTGTGCTGGTCCAGATTTCTTCATTCCCTAATATCACCAGCATTAAGAAAGGAGCCCCTTCTGTTAGTTCCAATTCAGAAATCCCAGAGAAGTAAGTCTCTGATCAGCTCAGCTTGGGTCATATGCCTGTTCTTGGCCCATTTCACCACAGCCAAGGGCAGAATAAACTGTGGCTCAGGTCGACTGAGATTCCCCCACTCTGGTCAAGCTCTTGATCTGGGACGCTAGGTCCAGAAGTCTATAAGAAGAGATTAGCTCTCATTGAAACCCCAAGGCTATTACTCCTGAAGAATTTGAGATCTTGGTGGATTCTATAACTAGAAAAGTAAGAAACAGATGGCTTTGAAATTCATCAATTATGTTCCAGTTTTGGAAATGCTGACTGGTTTCTCACTTTAGCACAAACATCTTCCTCAGTGGCCCAGGACTGCACAGTCTGTTTGCAAGGCATAGGGAGGGAGGAAAAGGAGCTGAAGGAGGACCTTGGAGTCTCAGGTGACCTGCTCTTTTATTCTGTCCCACAGGTTCCCAAGGAGGTATGTGAGTGCTGACCGAGATTCCTTCCTTTGGTAAGAGATAGCTTGGCTGCCTTTAGGATGGGCAGCCAGTAGCATCTTCCCTGTGACAGAAGCTGGTTGTTCCATGGCTCTCACATGATCCAGTCATGAATCAAACCACATGAGTAGGCTGGTAGCTCTGAGAGTGGGTGAGGAACATTGCAAGTTCCATCTGTCAGGCCCTTATGGAAAGAACAGTGGTGACCTTTTACCCCATTCCCCTGGTGGTCTGAACGATGCGATTCCAATGGGCAGCCAGGCTTGAGAACCAGTGTTCTATCTGGGCTTCCTCCAGCTGAAGTCTTATGTAGAGGTGTATCTTCCCTGCTGCAGCTTTTCCCCAGTTCCTCTGGGTTTTCAAGCTTGGCTGGCCATGAAGCATGTGCCAACAAAGCCCAGTTCATCAGCTCTAGTGTATGCTTTGGTCCAAGTCTGCAGACTGCTGGTCCACCTGCCCTTGTCTCACAAGTGCATGTTATTGATTACGGAAGGAACAGAAAGGAAGTGACTGATTTAGAGCAAATACCTCTTACTGATGCAGGACAGGTGAGCCCCCAAATTGGGGCTTAGCCTGGGAGGGTTCTTGGCTTCACCCAGGAAAAAATTCAAGGGCCAGCCAGTGGTATTTGACAGCAATTTTTATTGAAGTGGCAGTGTTCAGCAGCAGCAGAGGTCCTTGCAGAGCAGGGCTACCTCATAGCCAGTGAGCCCAGAGTAGCTGCTGAGAGGCAGTTCCACAGCCCTATTCATAACAACTTTTAATTATATGCAAATTAGGGGGCAGATTATGCAGATGTTTCTAGAAAAAGAGTGTTAACATCTGGGTTGTCAGATTGTTGCCATGGAAAAGGGCAGTAACATCTGGATGTTGCCATGGCAACAGTAAACTGATATGGCACACTGATGGGTATGTATTAAGGAGAGGTGCTTTCACCTCTTCCCTGTTTCTGCTAATGTTCCATCTGGTCCAGCGTCCTGCTGGGAGTTGAGTTCCACCTCATTACTACTAGAAAATAATTAAAACTAAAGCTGAGTTAAGTCTGGGTGATGGTAGTTCCCATCAGAAATACCCCATTTATATGAGTGAGAGGTGACATGCCACGCAATGGACCTTTCTCCAGCAGCATCTCACAGTGCCCTCAATGTGTCACCCTGGATCCTGTGCTCTGCAAGTGCCGGGGGCCTTCAGGACAACAGTTGTCAAACTTAGAATGTGCTTCTGAAACCCCTAGAGGGCTTGTTAAAGCACAGATTTTTGGGCCCCACTCCTGGAGTTTCCGATTCTTTCTGTCTAGGGTGGGACCTGAGAATCTGCATTCTAACAAGTTACACTGGGGTGCTCCTGCTGATCCTGACCCCATACTGAGAACCACCCTTCGTTAAACCTGCCCAGCCTCCATCCTGTCTCTTTGAGCTGAGCTATGTCAAGGGCAGATGTGGGGGCCAGGGACCTTGTGGCACCTGCTTACTTGGGGTGCCTGGTGGGACAGAGTCTTACCCAGATCTTGCCTCAGTGTCCTCCCGTTCCCACTCTGGCCTCCCAAACAGGACTTCTCTAGCCTGCTCTACCCCTTGGATTCTTGCTGGAACTCAGTTTGCCCCTTTCCCAACCCAAAGCAAATTAGAGTTGCTTCCCTACTTCACCTCTCCTGAGTGCTCTGACTCCTGAGTGCCTCCTCCTGCCAGTGCCCTGTGTCCTCCCCTTGCTAACATCAGGGATGGCAAGAATGCCCTTTAACTCATGACATGCAGACCTCGGGCATGTCCTCTATGGCCACATCTCCAGCATTCTCCTGCCCAGAGTGTAAGCATTTTTAGGGAGACTCTCAAGGATAGTGGCTGCCCTAGTGGTGAGGTCAGTGGGGACTGCCTGGGGCTCTATGTGGAGTCCTGGCTAGGGTAGTGGGGGCAGGTGGCCTGCTTTCTTCTATGCTTAGCAGATCTGTGGTCCAAAGAGGGTCTGATGACCATGAGTGAACACTGTCCACTCTGGGGTGGACATTCCAGCTCCAGATCACTCAGAAGTTACAGCCCTTACAGCGTATCAGCACCTGGCCTCTGTCACAGGCATTTTGATGAAGATTGATCGTAAAGACACAGTGCTGTGGTGAGGCTTAATTACAGCAATAATAATGTTGGCACCTGTGTTTTGGAAGCACTCTGTAGTCACTAATTAGCCTGTGTCATGCACCAACAGCCTCCCACCTCCCCACAACAAATAAGTGAGTCATGGAGAGCACTGTCATCTGTCGAGGAGAGTCAAGGCCCTGGGGAGGCCAGGGAACCCCAGACTAGGTCTAGCTGTGGCCACCCCCTCGGCCTGCCTCTTTTAGAGCTGCCTCCCCGGGCTCCCAGTCTGACCTTCCTAGTCTCTTTCAGAGCAGTTTTCCCAGATAGTCAAAGGTGAGCAAGTTTTTCTGGCAGCTTTTGCTTGAGGACTAGGATTTAAGCTCTTTTCTCCAGCCTTGGGCCTGTACTGGGAAGGTCAACACCACACTCCCAGGGACAGCTGCAGAATAAAAGTGCCTGTTGGATTCAAGGGGAAAAATATCCAGAGAGAAGCTGAGCACACACTAGAGACCCTGCTGCTCAACCTTCGTTTAACTGGGGAGGCCCGGAGGTCAAGGTCACACAGTCAAGATCAATGCCTCAAACAGGGCCTGGGACCCAGAAGGCACTCAAAGTACACTTGATGATTGACATACAGTGAGTTCACAACAGAATTGGCGGCCTCTTGATTCTTAGTGCAATGGCAAAAATCAATAATTCCTAAATCAGCATGATAAAGCTGAACTCTCGGGCTCTCATCTTCCAGGATTTAACAAGAAATTGACTCTGCCTGTTGTTTTGTGCAGCTGGAGAGTCACACGGACGCACATCTGGGCCGGGATTTCTTCCTGAGCTACCAGCCCTCAGTCCGCACCAGCACCTATGTCAACCTGCGGGAGGTTTCAGGCCGGGCCCGGCTGCCCCCTGGGGAGTACCTGGTGGTGCCATCCACGTTCGAGCCCTTCAAAGACGGCGAGTTCTGCTTGAGAGTGTTCTCGGAGAAGAAGGCCCAGGCCCTGTGCGTCCCCTTCCCTCCGTGGTGGGGAATGGTTGTCTGGGCCCATGAAGGGAAATGGTCCCATGCAGGTGTAGGACCCGCCCCAGCTCCCAGTCCATGTTCCCAGAAGAAACGTGTAAGACACCACAAGGCCAAAGGGCTCTTCACTGGGTGTCCCCCTCCTACCCCTCCACCTTGCTCTATAGGTCAAGGAGAGAGAGGGCACCAGGAGACCAGCAGCGGCCTGGACTGGGGCTCCCACCGTGCGGGAGGAGCATGTGAGGCCCCGAGAGAGGGACCTGGACCAGAGCACCCCTCCCCTCACACATGCCCATATACACACCACACAGACACACACCTACACACTGCATGCCACAGATACACACAAGACCTACCACACACATACACCACACATATGCATACCAGACACACGCTACACACATACACACACCCCACACCACACAAATGTGCACCACCTACCACACACATACACCACACACATACTCCACTCACATCATGTATATACACACCACACACATGCACTGCATACATTTACACCACATGCCACATATATACACCACACACACATACGTAGCACACACACTCTCCACACCCATACATATACACCACACGCTCCACTCACACACATCATGTACACACCACAAACATATACTTATCACCCGTATCACCTATGCACATATACATACCACATACCACACATCTACACCACACACATACTCCACTCACATACACCACATATACACTACACATACCATGCACACACACCACACATGCACACCACATACACACCACACGGCATACATATACACCACACACAACATGCACACATCAGGTATATACCACATGTACACACCATGTACATACAACATACCATGATACACACACACCATGTACACACACTACACACCAGTCATACACTACACACTATATACCACCAGTCATACACTGTACACTATACACATGACACTTATACCATATACACACCATGCACACGTGTACACCATACACCACACACATGAACACCATGTATTACATATCACACACATCACATTCTACACACTCCATATACACCACACATACACACCACATATACATCGCACACACAACACTTATACCACACACACAGCACACATACTACAAGCACATGCACACCACATATTACATACCACACACACCAAACATACCACACACCATCGTACACACTGCACATATTGCACGTCATACAGTACATACACAGTACACCTCTCATACACACCATGTACATACCACACACATTCCACACAATCACACAGCACACATTCATACCACATACACACTATATACATACTATTCACACACACCATGTACATATGACACACACACACATCACAGCACATACAACATCTATCCATACCTGCAAGAGCTGTGGGGTTGCTGGCTCAGTCCCCAGAGGACATTTCAACAGGGATCACTCTTCTGGGAATTCTCTCCCTATCTTACTCCAGTTACCACTCTTCTCTTTGGGAGTGATCCAGAGGGTGAACATTCTAGAATCCTTGAAGGGCCAATTGCACTTGGAAGCTCTCATCTCTGATGAAAAACTCAGGTGGGGTGGAGGTTGAGGTGGCGAGGGAGAGGGATTCTGGTTAAATATTCTGTTTATGCAGTTTTTAGTAGGAAATTAAGTCTTGGGTGTGAGGCCAATCTTTCAGGACAGCCAAAATCTTCCTAAAAGAACCCAGCCATCAGTTGTACTTTTTACTTACTCATGTTTGGTTTATTTCTTTCATTGTATTTCAGAGAAGTTGGGGATGTGGTAGCTGGAAACCCACATGAGGTATGCAGTCTTTTTGTATGCCAGACTCTGACACTGTTGCATAGCAGTCATTCCAGGTTTCTTATTGATTCCTCAGAATTCTTTATGTATTAAGGATGGTAACTTCTTATTAGTTAGGGTCACAACATTTTCTAGTCCCTGTCTCTTCCTGATGAAGATGAGACAGAAGTAGCCCTGGCACCCATGCTCTGTAATGTATCCCTATCCCTTGGGGGAGGTCTTAGCATCATCTTCCACGTTTGATAAGCAGGACCCATAGATAGAGCACCCACTGTGCCTCAGCTGTGTTGTGCAGGATAGAGCAGTCCGTGGGAGAACAGATCCAGTCTCCTGCTCTTGGACTGACCTCCAGTCTTTTGGAGGACAAATGATGAAAGTATATGAGAAAGATGAAGAAAAGAACATGCTGGAAACCCATCTAAACTTGAGTATGTGTAGTCCAAGGGGTGCTGGGGGAGTGCCTAGACTGGGAAGGCCCCATGGAGGAGGTCAGTTCTGGGCAGACTTTGGAGGAAGAAATATGTGGGGTTTGAGGTGTGGGTTCACCACCTCATTCCCTTTATCCCTCACTCTGTCTTCAATTTACTGTCCTTGCCCTCAGATAATGGGTGTGGCGGATGATGGGCATGTTGGGTGCTGCTGCTCCCTGAGGGCCATGCTGTGTCTGTGGCCTGGGGTGGAGGAGAACCACCTTCATGAGGGCAGAGGCCCAGCTTCCACCCCTCTGTTCAGTCTACCCAACAGCACTGACGTGTCTCTGGTAGCAGATGACACATGGAGTGCCCCCAGGTGCTGGGCTTGCCATATTTGGCTGAATGTAGGTAGGGGCAGACATATTCTGTGATTTGACATGTTAAATTTACAAGCTCGTGTTTCTGCCGATGCATGAGATGGTGCCAAATAAGGATCCATCTTGCTCTGGGGGTTTGTGGTGTGAGTTTATCAGATAGAAAATGCATGCCCCGTGTCTGTTTTTTCTTATTCTGGTTAATTTCTGAACTGGTATGACTGCTTCCCCGTGCACTGTAGTTCAGCCAGTGGTCAACAGCGCCCCCTGCCTGAAGTTGGTGGCAATTACTGGCACCAGAGGCCATTTCTGTGCTTGTGGTTCTTGACGATCTGAGCTGGGCAGAATTTTCCCTCCTATCCCTTGCCTCAGTTACAGATGCCAGCTTAGCCTTCTCACTGTCCCCAGGAGGATTTATCACTCATGGTGGCATATCTTACTATGGGTCCCAGGTATATTAGAAAGGCTGCAATTTGCCAGTGTAGAGTATGGAGCTGAGCCTGAATTCAGGTGCTAAGAATTATCCTCTCTTATTTTTTTGGTGGGGAGGGCAGGGTTCTGCTAAATCAACTTAAACAGATGCTAAGCCCCCCCTTGCACCAGGTTGGCAGGAGTTTAATCCTAGCCACTACTGGGGCTTTCCATCTCCACCTCCCATGACACTGGGGTTTTCTAAAGCCCCCAAGCAACAGGGAATCTCTTCTGTTCATGGGTCCAATTGATCAGCTCACAGGTTTCTTTATGAATGACAGCTCTTGGACTTCTGTGGTCAGCATGGGGCCTGGAATCTTCGGTGAACTGGAGTCCCCAGGCCAGTCTTCTGAGGTACCAGGGCATGGCTATGGAGTCATTCAAGGGTTCCCATATCCCAAGATCCTATGGACGTTCAATGTCTTCTTGGTCTCAGGGAATCCTGATTTTTCTTTTTAGGGCACTACTGTGCTGTGACTGACACACACACACACACACACACACACACACAATCACACACACCACACACCACACAGATAATGTCCTCAGGGGATGCAGGACTTTACAGAAGACAGGAAGAGCTATTGCCTTCAGGAACTTCCATTTTCCTCATTGCAGAAATCTTCAAGTCACAGACAGTCAGACATTCAAGGAGCATAATCACCTGCTCTGAATGAGGGAAGGAGAAATCACAGGGTGAACAAACACACTCTTGGAATTTAGCCGTGCTCACTTTGAGCAGGGTTGTAAAGACAATGCCAACATGTGATATAAGGAATAACAAGAAAAACATAATTCCTTGCTTTTGCCATGCTGCCACATCATTTGCAAAGCATTTTCATATAGATTGTATCAGAGAAATAGAAAATTCCACTATAATAAGTTCCTTGAGAACAAAAACTATGCCTTGTTCACCGTTGCATTCAGATACAGGTTCTGAACAGTTCCCACCATGTGCCAGGTGTTTAGTAAATCTTTTTTTGAACGAACAAATTGTGAAGCACCACATTTATAACTATATACACACGTTCTCCTCATACCCAGTGTCCAAACATTCCCTTGTGTGCAATGATACCCCTTAGAGATGGGGTGCCTGCTCTGCGCCTGTGTGTGTCCATATCCGTATACTGTTTTGTTGTTTTTTATATGTAATTTTATGCTTTTCCCCCAGCATACTAGAATATTACTCCATGTCTGGAATTTATGGACATCCCACAAGATTTTGGTATACTGTATTACATGAATGATATAATGCTTTTTTTTTTTTCCTACAAAACCATTTTAAATTCATAGATGTGTGATGAGATATGATGCGTTTATCATTTTTTAGAATAATCTAGATGTATCTTTAGATTTGCACATCTTCTATATAAACAGCATGGTAGGCATTAATATCCTCATGCTACAGGTGAGGAAACAGCCCCAGAGAGGCTGAGAGTAGTCGGATGCAGAAAGCATCTTTTCTGATGATCATTCCAGAGGATGGTGAGAAACACATGGGCTGGAGTTAAATCTTGGCTCCACTGTTTACTGGCTGTGTGATCTTGGTCTGTTATGTAACATTTAAAATGAAGTAACATTTAAAATTCCAGTTTGTCCATTGGTGAAGTGTGGACAGTAATGAGACGAACCTCACAGGGAAGTCGTGAATATTAAATGAAATAACCAAGCAAAGTACCTGGCGGGTAGTAAGTACTCAACAAAGACAAGTATTATTATTACAGTGGTTATCCTATGAGCACAGCATCATCAGGCCATACTGGGCCTTTTGTATTCATCTTAATGATAGTTTTGGAAGAATTGACCCAGCTTTCTAGAAACTTCAATGTCATCTGGAAAGCTGTCGCTTTTCCGTTCTGTCTGGTCGTGACAGCGGGCATTGTTCAATTTTGGGCAGAGCCCATTGTCACATCAGAAAGTCTCTGGGCAGAAGCATTCATATAATGGTTTGTAATTTTCAAAGGACTTTGACCCACATTAGCTCTCATTCGATTCTCAAAATGGCCCCATGAAAATGATCTGGTTAAATCCATATCAGAGTGGAGGCCATGGGTGTTCAGAGCCCCGAGATAGTGTTAAGTAAGGGGCCAATCTGCTCTGTGAACTCCAGTCTCCTGGGTTCTAGTTCTGCTCTTTTTACTAGGCCGTGTTCTCGACTTCTTTTGAAATCATGTTGCTTGCTCATTGAGAATCTGATGAAAGCTAATAATTTTTTTTCTTTTTTCTGAGGCAAGGTCTCACTCTGTCACCTAAGCTGAAGTACAGTGGCACAATCTTGGCTCATTGAGGCTTCAACCTCCTGGGCTCAAGCAACCCTCCTGCCTCAGCCCCCCAAGTAAATGTAGGACTACAGGTGTGTACCACTACACCCAACTAATTCTTGTATTTTTTGTAGAAATAGGGTTTCACCATGTTGCCCAGGCTAGTGTCAAACTCCTGGGCCCACGTGACCTGCCTGCCTCAGCCTCCCAAAGTATTAGGATTTCAGGTGTGAGCCGCCACACCCTGCCAAAAATGCATTTAAACGCGATCCCAAGTTTTCACGCAATTTTTGGAGTTCACAGACTCCCTGGAAAATTATCAGTGATTCCCTCAGCAGTCCACAGATTCAGACCAAGATTTTCTGGTGCTGGTGTCAATTTTCTGAAAGTGGTTCAGGTTGTAATCAGAAATTCAGGGTTGGTGGGGCTCACTCCCCCAAATTACTTAGAGAGGAAACTGCTAGGCCCCAGTGCTGCAAACCTGCTCATCCCTGCTTGACTGTAAGCTCCCTGGGGCCAGGACCTTGGATATCTCTTGGTTTACCACCACATGCCCCCACTTAGCCCAAAGCCTGGCACACAGTAGGTGCATCATAGACACTAATGGATAAAGGAATGGATTTTAAATCTTCATCTTTCATTCTTCTTGATGATTCCCATTTTAACTTTGCAAATGTCCCTCCTTTTAGCCACATCCCAGTGAGGTGGATCAGGAAGACGGCCAGTTCAAGAGCCTGTTCGAGAAGTTGGCAGGGAAGGTGAGTGGAGGGCAGACATGGCTTCCCAGGTGGGCAGGAGAATATTCAAGAATGCTCAGGTCACTTCAATCATTATTCCCTGAGGTCTCTAGGAGTAAAAAGGGTGAGAATGCAGGTCTCAGGGGCCCCCAGCTTCTGTGTCCGTCACCATCCTGTCTTAAGATCGAGGACCTTTCCTGCATCACTGGGGAATTGGTCCTGAGGTCACTTACCTCGCTGCTTTGACTGACTCTTGAGAAAATAGAAAAGCCAGATCTCCAGGTCCTGCCGAAAGGCTTTCTGTTTGCAAATTGGCCCTGTCAGATCCGGTCTCTCACTAAAAAGCAGGGATGGCAAAGCCTTTCCAAATGGAGATCCTTCAGTGGGGGATTGCCCAGCCAAAGTGGAAGGCAGCTCAGCTATCCCGGCCCGGGATTGATGCAGGACTGGCCCTGTTCCCTGTCACTCTCATGCAGCCCTGCCCACCCTCTGGGAGCCCAGCGGCTTGAGGAATCCAAGCTTTGCCCGGACGTGAATGTAATGTGGGCACTTGGAGCAGAGAAAGAAGTACCCCCTGGTCCTTCTCCCCTGCCTTGGCTTAAGTTCACTTTGGTAGCAGTCCTGTGGGGGCCGTAAGTCAAAGCATAGCCGGGACTTGAAATGTCAAAACCAGCCCCATAAATACAGCGAATGTGTTGCTCTTTGGAGGACAATAAAGTGTGTGAAAAGGGCCCTGGAGTGGAAAAAAACAGTGGTCTCTACCCCCTGGGGAAGCTCAGGGCGACTTAAGGATAGAATAGAAGAAAAGGCATCAGAATCCTTCCCAGGAACGAAAACCTGGGAACAGTTCCTTTGCAAAGCCATTGAATAAAACCCTTGCAAAGATGAGCCAATTTATGTTTTAGATGAACTCACAGGTCAGTATTTTTGCTAACAAAACCTTGTTTCCTTAGCTGCCAAGGAGCCATATTTTATTAAGAACATCAAGAACGATGAAAGGAAAGCTCGTATTTGCATAGTTCTCATGCATCTTGTCTTGCTTTTCTGTCTGGCTGCGTGGGGTGGTATTGGTCACTCTCCTTGCTCTGCGGGTAAATTGACCTGCACAGAGAGGTTGAGGAGCTGGCTGAGGGCACAAGTCCTCATGAGAGATGAGGTCAAGGTCCAAATGAAGACCCTTGACATCCCATTTCTTTTCTGGCAGGCTAATGGGGGTGGTCTTCTAGCCCCAGAAGCTTTTTAGAGGGGCCTCAGTCTTTTTTTTTTTTTTTTTTGAGATGGAGTCTTGCTCTGTCAACCAGGCTGGAGTGCAGTGGTGCAATCTTGGCACACTGCAATCTCTGCCTCCCGGGTTCAAGTGATTCTTCTGCCTCAGCCTCCTGAGTAGCTGGGATTACAGGCGCCTGTCACTACACCCAGCTAATTTTTGTATTTTTAGTAGAGATGGGGTTTCACCATGTTGGCCAGGCTGGTCTTGAACTCCAGAGCTCAGGTGATCCACCCACCTCGGCAGGAGCCACTACGCCTGCCCCAAGTCCTCAGGTCCTTTTATTGGGACTGACCACTCTGTACTGGGTGAGGCCAGTTGTCCTCAGAGGAGACACTGCTTTGTGCAGCTCTTGCCTCTCTCACTTTCAGTAGAATTGCCGGAGCCTGGCTAGTGGGGGATGGGAAGATAGAAAATGACTTGGCTCCCGGCTGGGCACAGTGGCTCACGCCTGTAACTCCAGCACTTTGGGAGGCCGAGGCGGGAGGATCACGAGGTCAAGAGATCGAGACCATCTTGGTCAACATGGTGAAACCCCATCTCTACTAAAAATATAAAAATTAGCTGGGCGTGGTGGTGCGTGCCTGTAGTCACAGCTACTCAGGAGGCTGAGGCAGGAGTATTGCTTGAACCTGGGGGGCGGAGGTTGTGGTGAGCTGAGATCACGCCATTGCACTCCAGCCTAGGCAACAAGAGCGAAACTCCGTCTCAAAAAAAAAAAAAAAGAAAGAAAGAAAATGACTCGGCTAAAGTCATATGATGAATAAGGGCTGAGTTCAGACTGGGACCCAAACCTCATCCCAGCACCCCTTCTCTGCATTTCATTGGTCATCCTGCCTGATATCTGTCTTCCATCTGAGAGTAATGAATGACTCTTCCCACTGGCTCAGTTGCACACAGAATATCCTGTTCTCTCAATCTCTGCCCCCAGTTTGAGATGGGCTCCTGTGTGAAATACTAACTCCTGTAGGCGCGGTGGGCAAAATTGGCACTTTGGGGTGAACCAACCTTAGGTTTGCAAGTCCAGCTCTGCCTCTTGGTAGCTACAAACCACAAGCAATTACATCACATGAAAATGACAAATGACATTGTTGTATGTATGCAGTGTTCAGCAGTTCATAAAATCATGGCTTCCTTAGCCGAAAGTGGCTGCAGAATTGTTCTGAGGGTTTGAGGATCTTCTGCACTGCCTGTGGCACATCTGTTTTCAATCCTATCACTGCTGTTCCTGTTACTTTGTCCCTGTTCAAGCAAGCCCTCTGAAAGGCAGCAGGAGCCTGGCGTGGCAGCCTTCTGTCACGGTGCATACCACACTCATGGCACTAACACACCTCTGGCCAGGCTGCTGGGGTCCCCAGAGGACGTGGAGAATTTGAGTTTTTAAAGATGTCACCTGCTTTTAAAATCACAGGGCCAGTGGACCCGGTGTCTGACTCTGAGGAAGCACTGCATTAATTCACTGTCTTGAAACAGCTTGTCAGTCCTGACATGATTTGCATTTGCGTTCCCCTTTCTAGGATTCTGAGATCACTGCCAATGCACTCAAGATGCTTTTGAATGAGGCGTTTTCCAAGCGTGAGTTCCTCCTTGGGGTCTTTGAGAAAGTCTGTAGGAGATGCTGGGGCAGGGTGAGGGAAGGGCAGGCAGGCATTGGGCTGGGAGAACCGCAGGTGGGAGAAGGGGTTTGGTGCTGACCCCAGGGGTCCTGATTCAGTCCAGCAAGACAATAGGGGTGGCAGGAAAGGCAGGAGACGGGGAGGTGAGGGTGGAGGTGAAGGCGGGGCTGGTGCTGGCAAGCAGCCAGCCCCTGCAGGAACAAAGCCCCGTAGTGTCAAATGAAATTGCAGGCTGAGTCCCAGGAGAAAAAGAGCTGGGCTGGGATTGACTTAAGTGAAATTTTTTCACAAAATTAATACTTTGGATACCGTGGAAACCCCTGCAGATGAAAGATCTTGTTCTGTAGTGCATTTTGGGGGAAGGAGGGTGGAAGGGATGATTCTGACTCTCCTAGACTATACTCAGTTCCCCATCTTCAGATTTTTGCAAGCCTCAGAGCTGTCAGAGGGTCAAACTCCACTCAGAAGGAAAGATTTGCATCTTCCCTCTGAGCTCAGCCCCACAGGAGGCTGCAGGGAGCTGGTTTCTCTGCGGGTCCAGGGATGGGCCAGGTTAAGTCTTCCAGTTAGTGATGGGCTCTCATTCATTCACTGCAGCAGGACCTTGCTTGAGAATGCAGGAAGCAGGGGCTTGGCCCAGGAATCAAGTCGTACCCTTCCTGGGGAAGAACCCAGGCTTGAGCAGATGGCTCCCCAGGGCTCAGATCACAGGCCTATCCCCTCTGCACACCACTCTTGCTCCTGCAGTTGTTGAAGAGTGGAGAGAAAGAGAGGGGGCTGCAGAGTCTTTGGCACCTGTCTTGGCTCCCAGGTGTAAGGAAGGTGAGGGTGGAGGCCAGGGATGGCTGGAGCTCCAGTGACATGCCTGCAATTTAGTAAGGAAATATAGCAGCTGTCATTGAGCAGCTGTGTGTTGTGATTAAAAGCTCAGGCTGTGGAGCCAGCTGGCCTGCATTTAACTCCTAGCTCTGCTCCCTACTGTTTGTGACTTTGAGCAAATCATATAACCTCTCTGGGACTCAGTTTCCTGATCTGTAAAATGGGTACAATGATAGCATCTCCCACATGGAGTTATTTTGGAGAATAGGTGTACAGTGCTGCAATCCCTAGCCATATAAAGTTCTCTGTTTTATTAAGAACTTATCACATATCAAGCCTGGGCTAAAACTTCACTTCTATTATCTCAATTAACGCCCAACCAGTCTCTGGGGCAAGTATGGTCATTGTTGCTATTATGATTATTCCCATTTGATGGAGGAGGAAATTAAAGCTCCAAGATATTAATTTGCTGACATCTGTGGCTTGTGGGGAGCCAAGCCAAGGTTCAGATGCTGTACTTCAATGCTGGTGCTTGTCTGTCCTGTCTCCCAGGGTACCAGGAGGCTCAGGGGTATCTTCCCACAAGCCTGCTATGATGCTCTCCCCTTTTGGCAGAGACCAAGTTTGGCTCCATACTCTTGGATAGCATCTTTGGGCGTCTTCTGCTGTGGAGGCTCTTTCCGTTGCCTTCAGATGATCGTGATTCCCACTCCCCTTTTGTATTTAAATCTTTAGGAACAGACATAAAATTCGATGGATTCAACATCAACACTTGCAGGGAAATGATCAGTCTGTTGGATGTATCCTTTAAATGTTAGATTTTTTTTTTCACTTTCATCCTGTTTTTAAAGACTCCTCCACCTTTTCCAGTTAGAAGGAAGGAAAAGGTAAAAAATGAGAAGGGGAATGAGCAGGCGTGGAGCATATGTCAGGGATTGTACTTGAAGCCTCAAAGGAAAAATGTATCATATTATGGATGTGCTTCAAAAAGCTTGAGATGATCTCCATTTTACAGGTGAAGAAACTGAGGTGTGCAGTGTTTAGGTGACTTGTTTAAAATCATGTAATCTTGAGGTAGCAAGCATGGGGCATTTGAGCACCTCCTCCCTCCACGCTCTGTTCATTGCTTCCATCTTCCTCCTCCCCTTCGTTCCCACCTGCCCCCACCCTCCACCCTCTACCGCTTCCCGCTTCCCAAGCTCACCCCATCACTATCTAATCTTTGCTTCAGAATCTTAACATGGCTTGTGGACAGCCACTACTGATAGTTTAGAATCATCACATGAGATAAAACCTATTTGTTCTCTCTGATCTAATTTAACCCTCACTTGATATTGAAGAATGGTGTGTTAGGCTGTTTCAGCTGCTGTAACAGGAGACCATAAACTGAGTGGCTTATAAACAATGGAAATTTATTTCTTACTGTTCTGGAGGCTGAGAAGTCCAAGATCAAGGTGCTGGTAGATTTTGTGGTGGTTGAGGGCCAGCTTCCTAGTTCACAAATGGCATCTTCTTTCTATAACTTCACATGGTAGAAGGGATGAGGGAGTTTCCTGGGGTTCCTTTTATAAGGGCACTAATTTCATTTATGAGGGTTCTACCCTCATGACCTAATTACCTCCCAAAGCCCCATCTCCTAATAACCTCCCATGTGGATTGGGTTTTAGCATATGAATTTTGGGGGACAAAAACATTCAGTCTATAGCAAATGGGCAGTAGTTTTGGGGAGGCATGGAGAAGGTTAGGGCATTCTAGGTGGAAGGAACCTTCTAGGTGTGAAGGCACAGAGAGTGAATGGTGTAACATCACTTCCTTAGAGCTTTGCCTACAGCAGGTCCAGGTTGCCATTCATCACAGTGCTGATGGTGAAGGTGATTTCTTTAAAAATTGGAGCCTTGGAGGGTTCTTCTCAGTTCCTTGGGGCCTCATCCACGGTGAGCTGTCTGTTCATCCGTGATGATCTTTACTGTGGGTTCTTTCATTAACTACGGGAAGGGAGGAAGGATATTCCTTTGGGTGGGTGTCATGCAGAGTGGTTCCAGATGACAGAGTGTGTGTGCCCACCTCTGCGTGGCTGATCTGCCATGGAGGGCTGGTGCTATCTTTTGGCCTCTGAGCTTCAGGCAGCCACTTCCTGCATGAGGCTAGGGTTCTTTAGTGCTCGTCTCTTTTCTCCGTGCTTAACAATTTAAATTGTGGACCGCAAGGAACTGTTAAATGTTGATTCACTTTGCTGCAAATAGTTCCTTGGTTTCTGAATTATTCTCATCAAACCCTGCCTGTTGACTTCAGTTTAGATTTGAGAGTTGCCTTGTAATCTACCACTCATTCCCAATGGTATTTGTGTCTCTCACAGTCAAAGAGGAGTGTGACTCTCTGCCACACTTCAGGAGTTTTTGTTCCACAGTTTAGGTGGTGTGGGGCAGCGGTTCTGAATCAGCAGTAATATCCATGGAGTCCTTAAAAAAATAACAGCTCTGTTGAGATATTGTTTACATACCATACAATGTACGCATTTAAAGTAGATCAGTCAATGGCTTTTGCATATTCAGAGTTGCGCAACCATCTTCACATAATTTAGAACATTGTCATCACCTTAGAAAGAAGCCCTGTACTCATATTAGCAGTCGCTCTCCATTTCCCGCAACCCTCACCCCATCCCTAGGCAACCTCTAATCTACCTTCTGTCTCTATAAATTTGCCTATTGTGGACATTTCATGTAATGAAATTATACAATGTGTGGTCCTTTGTGATTGACTTTTTTTTCACTGAACATGACGTTTCAAGTACTATAGCATGTGTCAGTACTTTATCACCCCTGGGGTGTTAAAAATACAGTTTAAAAATACAGTCTTTCACATGTCCGACAAAGTAATAGGAAAAAAAAAATTTAAAAAACTGGCTGGATGCAGTGGCTGATGCCTGTCATCCCAGCATTTTGGGTGGCCTTGGTGAGCAGATCACTTAAGGCCAGGAGTTAGAGACCAGCCTGGCCAACATGGTGAAACCCTGTCTCTACTAAAAATACAAAAATTAACCAAGTGTGGTGGTGCACATCTGTAATCCTGGTTACTTGGGGGGCTGAGGCACGAGAATCGTTGAGTCTGGGAGGTAGAGGTTGCAGTGAACAGAAATCACGCCACTACACTCCAACCTGGGTAAGAGAGTGAGACTTTGTCTCAAACAACAAGAACAAAACAAAACAAACAAACCCTTATTCCTGAAGATCCTGGTCTCTGCAGGCAATTTTATCTGAAATTGAAAACCACTGGGACAAAGGCTTTGAAACAGACAGGGGTCCAAATTCTGCCTCTACCACTCATTGAGGTATATAAATTTGGGGAAGTTACTAAATGCTCTGAACTTCAGTTTCTCCTGGAAAATGGGATAATGATATTTAGCTGATGTGGCTATCATTAGAACGAAATGAGATATGAGTATGTAGAGCACCTAGACCCGAGTGTCAGCTTCCTTTACACACTACTGTTTTGAGATGTGTTAGTTGAATTATTAGTAAGGATTTGAAAGCTATGATATATTCAACACTCAGTGTGGAGCACGGATCCAAGAACACAGACTTTCTTAAAGGGTGAGGCTTACAAGACTTTTTCTTTGGCTAGTTAAAGGAGGTGAGAGTGATAGTCTGCTTTAGAATTCTAATTATTTATTCAGAGATAGAGTCTTGTTATGCTTCCCAGGCTAAAGTGCAGTGGTTATTCGCAGGCATGATCTGAGCTCACTGAAGCCTTGAACTTCTGGGCTCAAGTGATCCCCCTGTCCCAGCCTCCTGAGTAGCTGCGACTGTTGCAAAATTTTAATATTGGTGTTGTAACATACATACTGTTTATTGATTGGGTGTGATTGGTGAGAAAATTGTAGAGTCTCTGAGAGACTTAACTTTAGGAGTATAAGTGCAGTTCAAAACCAAATCCCTACTGACTAGCGCAGCACTGAAAAAAAAAATAGTTGTTGCCCTTTGGGAGGCAGAGGTGGGCAGATCACTTGAGGTCAGGAGTTCAAGACCAGCCTGACCAACATGGTGAAACCCCATCTCTACTAAAAAATATATATATGAAAAATTAGCTGGGCATGGTGGTGGGTGCCTGTAATCCAAGCTACTTGGGAGGCTGAGGCAGGAGAATCGCTTAAACCCAGGAGGTAGAAGTTGCAGTGAGCCGAGATCTTGCCATTGCACTCTAGCCTGGGCAACAGAGCAAGACTCTGTCTCAAAAATAAAAAAAAAAAATTGAGGAGTGAGTGTAAGTTGGACACAGAAGATCCCTCGTGACACCTGCCTGTTTTGGCTGTGTAGTGGCCTGGGAGCACATCTTGCGGCTTAGACTCCCAATCCCACGGTCCCTGGCTCCGACGGCTTTTCCCATAACGTTTTGACATTCCAACAAACTTAATTAGCTCAATGATCAATCACAGAAAGGTAAATCTAGAAGGGAATTTACAGATGATACAGCTCCACCCTGTAAATAAACTGGGATGATTAGGGTGTTCATGATATCGCAGATCGGCCAGCTCACGGCTTGCTCTTTGTTCCTAGCTCTGTGTCTGGCCTCAGAGGAGGGTCTTGGTGCATGTTTGACTTTTTAATCTTTATTTGCACCCGTTACCCACTGGCACCCTCACTGCTCTGCTTGCCGCAGACATGGAAGGTTCACTAAGGCCTTAAGGCACTCATGCAAGATCACAAGCAAAAGAAATCCATAAGGCATGTAAAATTTGGACTCAATCATGTTGGCCTTTAACATGCCTAGAGCAATGGAATGGGCACTCTGGGACCGGTGGAATTCAAGACGCTCTGGCTGAAGATTCAGAAGTATCTGGTAACTCTTCTCTTCCTCCTGGGCATCCTTGGGGCTTTCGTCCCTCTCCTCTGTTCTAATCCTCCCTTATACTTATTCCTGGTCCACTGTAGTCTGACCACATCCTTAATCATGGTCAAAACAATTGAGACCTGGGCACATTGTTCAGGACGGAACAAGAAGGCAGTGAGAGACTCTTATGCCAACCACCGCCCTGAAAGCCTGCTATTCAGACAGCAAGGGGCCAGTACTGGCCAAGCTCTTAACCTTGCTCTGAATCCTTCTTGGAAGGAGTCAATAGGGTCTGTTTTTGAATGTGTCCCTGGCCTTTTGAGGAAGCAGTGTGGTGGAGGGAGATGGTTCTAGCAGGGGCCGTGAATGGTTGTTTTCTACTTGGGATTTCTTTCCTGCTTTAGGAGATCTATCGGGAAACTGATTATAACCACTCGGGCACCATGGATGCCCATGAGATGAGGACAGCCCTCAGGAAGGCAGGTGAGGACACATCCTGTAGACAGTGTCTTGGGATCCAGGTGTGCACATTGTAAATATTTATTCTCATGATGATGATTGTTAATGATCATCATTTGTAGCTATCTTATATAGGATATCAAGTTTTGTTGAGTACCTTCCCTGTCCAGGAAGGGGAGAATATTGCTGGATTCCATATAGCATAACACTTTAGAATTTTTCCAAGATCTCTTGTCTGTTACTGGGAAGGTGACAGCAATTACAGAGGACGGGCCTATGGAGATGGACAGGAACTGGACAGACAGGCAGCGCCCTCACCTTCTCTGCTTTCACTTGCTGATGTGACCCATGGCTGAGTTGGTGCTGGTGTTAGTTCTAGATCTGGAATGAGGGTGACCCTGATGTGGAGCAGCTACGAGGAGAAGGATGGATGGCAGGACACCTTCTGGAATCCCCTGGAGAAGGCAGTCAGGCCTGGTTTGCAGATTGATACAGAACCACAGGGGGGCCCCTGCGATGTCAGCTTCTTGAGTGTTTATGGGAGACAGTGTTGAGTCCTCCACTCCACCTGTGACCCAGGCCCCCTCTGTCCTCAGGTTTTACCCTCAACAGCCGGGTGCAGCAGACCATTGCCCTGCGGTATGCGTGCAGCAAGCTCGGCATCGACTTTGACAGCTTCGTGGCTTGTATGATCCGCCTGGAAACCCTCTTCAGTGAGTCATTCTGTCCTCCAACCCCATCCTATTAATCCCAAGGTTCCCAAGGTGGAAGGTGGGCAGGGCCAAGGCACCTTTAGAAATAGACATTGCCTTTAGGAGGCTGGGGGCCCAGAAAATGATAGCGCTTCTATAATGCTGGCACCTTGGGGGTGAGGGGCAGCTGAACCTGAAGGGGCTAAGGAAGTCCAGGCTGGCCAGACCCAGGACTGAGGCTGCCTGTTTTTGGAGATTACAAAGCTGCCATCCAGATTATCATGCAAATATAGTGTGCCATCACTGGGCCAAGATGAATGCATTTCAGTAACATTCTTAGATGGCTTTTAGTGTCTATCTATATTTGTTTTCCATAGGAATCATATTGAGAAGATGTGCCACCTTCCAGCAAAGAAATGGGGGGTGTTCTCTGGAAGGTGTTTTCCTGCCGTCTTGGGTCTTGAGATTAGATATCTTATTAGGGAGGGATTTTTCCTTCCACTGAGGTTTCGTAGGTGTTACGTTCTAGTGGGTCAAGGTCAGTTAGCCAGAGACAAAGCTAAGGGACTGGATTATCCACAAGCAAGACAACCATCTATTTGACAACACTGCACCCTGATAAAGCAATTGCACGTTTCTGATATAAAGCTTCTGAGGGTGGAGACACCAAAGGGACCATCTCTGCTGGCAATGGGGTTTGTCTGTTTCGGCAGGGGCATCCAATCCCCCAAAAGCTCGTTGTGTGCCCTGGATCTAGCTTTTTGAGGTCCCCGGGGCTAGGTGAGGCCTGGAGGGGAGGGGTTGTAGGGGAAAGGGGAGTTCCCCAGGTGGGGATGGGGTAGACAGAGGCAGCTCTCCGACTGTTTCAAAGTCCAGGGACAGCCTTAGCTAATTTTATTCCTTCTCTGGCATTTTAGAACTATTCAGGCTTCTGGACAAAGACAAGGATGGCATGGTGCAGCTCTCTCTGGCTGAGGTAAATGGCCTGAGGTCTGATGAACTGCTGGCTGATGGTGCTCTGAAATTCTTGGACCATGGAGTTGCTGCGTGGTGCTTATTCCTATTGACTGTCTTAGTTCCATGTGAATCCCAAGTGCGTTTCGTGGTAGGCCTTGGTGGGAGGAAAGCAACTATTATGTAGTTTTCCAGACGTTTTTATTATTATCATTATCATCGTAAAGATAAAGCTACAGCTACATTTCAGATCATTTCAGAGATGCAAACCCTTGTTAGTTTAAGTGGAGTTGTGCGTGGTGGGCACAATATAAAGGGTCTGACTTCTAAGACCAGCCAGCTTAAATGGACCTATGGAAGGACTTAGGAAACAAAGATGAAATTACCACAGGTAGAATGAAGGTGCAAAATGAATGAGTGTTTTTACTGTGTTCAAGTCACGTAATGTTTTTGCAGAAAAAATCAGAGTACTTCCTCTGTGGACACTGCAGCCCTATATGACAGAGGCCTTTACTGGCCAGAGGGGACAGCAGGAAGTGTGGAGATGTCTCCAGGGTTCAGGCGGGGGGAGGCATTGGCCTTTAACTTGCTTCTGAGGTGGTGGAAATGGAGCGCCAGGTTATTGCTGTCTGTGCCCAGTTGTGTGTGCCCATCCGCTTCCTTTTCTTTAAAGCAGGAGTGCCAGTGACCTCCTTACTGTAGCCCAGGAAAGTCCTGCCTAGAAATAGACCTGTGGATTCCTACAGATACCTGGACAACAGTGTGGAACCTAAAATGGAATGTGGTTGTGTTGTATATAATACATAAAATACACATCTATATATATACACACACACACAAATATACACATATAGGCATATATATACGCATATGGAAACAAATACATATAAAGGAAAAAATATATACACATATATAGGAATCTACAGGAATATATATACACACACAGACACACACACACACATATATATATATATAGTGTGTATGTGTGTATGAATATATGTGCACAGATCTATTTTTGGAGCTCCGTTTGGGTCTAGAGCTTTTTCGGAGTCACATTTCTGTAGTGCCCTGGATCAGGAGTTAGTGACTCAGCGAAGGCCTTCCTCACTTCCCATGGTTGAGCAAGGCACTTACTGGAGAATGGGGATAAAAATGTCATACCCATATGAGGCGGGAGAGCATCGATGGTGGAAGCACACCAGCTCCTGAGAAGCAAGAACTCAACCTTGTCTCTTTCCTTTGCAGTGGCTGTGCTGTGTGTTGGTGTGACCTGGGGTTTCGGACACAGCGACACTCCCTGCCCCACTGCTTGCCTCTTGTCGCCCCTTCTCTACAATTTTGTGAACTATGCTACAGTGGGATTCACTGCTTGTTCATACTGTTCTTGCCTGTCGTAATTCCCTGAGTTCCTGGCCTGTTTCATCAGGGCAGGCTGGGGAGCCCTGGGTCTCTTTCAGCAGCACTGAGCTCTGAGCTATGTAAGCCAACCGGGTGGACCCAGTGGAGGGGAAGCAATCAATTAAAGCTGTGAGCCAGAATGATTTCCACCTTTCTCCTGTGATATGCTATCTGGGCTGTGTCCTGGGCTTTTTACGCTTTAGGAAAGAAGAGGTTCTCAGGAAATGGCACAATGCAAAACTGCTGAAAGATTAAAAAAAAAAAAAAGGTGGGTTAATTTCTCAGAGGAGAGGCTTGCAGTGGACCAAAAGCTGCATCCGGAGGCCACCTTCAGGAAGGAGCCCAGGAACGGGGCAGGGAGGGGATGCTGGGAGAACAGGGCTTTCTTCCTTATCTGCAGACAGGGGAGGCTGCTGGACTGTGCTGAGGGGAATTCTTACCTGGCCAATAGCTAGAGGGGAAATACAGTTCGGGTTAGTTTTGCTCACAGGTGAACACTGGCATCTTTGTTGTTGGTAAGAAAATAGATGCCACAGCCATGTGGCCTAAAGGAGGGATGGGGACAGGGCTGGTTGTTCTATGCAGACTCTACATCTGCATAGCTGGTTGTTCTGCGCAGACATGACATATCAAGAATACACACACATGCGTTGGCGCTGGATCAGCCTAATTGATTATGGATTGATTTTCTCCTTCTGGAAGTAGATCTGGATAAATGTCCCTTATAGGAATATGACTCCTAAGTATGGCAAGCACCAGGTGGCTTCAGTGCTGCTTTTGAGTCTCCCAAGACCCTGCGGGGACAATGGGGCAGGCCCTTAACTGAAGAGAAGAAGTAAAAGCTCTGGGCTGTCATCCCTCAGGGCGGGGCTCTGCCATGCACCGCTGTGGGGAGGGCTCTGTCAGTTTGCTGGTGGAGAAAGAGATACGGTTGTTTTGGCAGCCTGTGGGTCCCAGGAGAAAAGGGGTCCTTCCTCGTCCAGTCAGGGATAGGAGGGAGGAGCGGCGTCAGCAGGACTCGGTAGGTGTGTGCCCAGTCTCGCTAGGGCTGCCCGGAGAGGCCGTGCAGCCTGCTTCTGTGACCGGCTGGTGTTATTCTCATGCTTATTGACAAGCCAACCAGGTACAGGTCTTCACCCTACCCACTGTATAGCACTAAAGCCAATTCTCCCTAAATAGAAAGTGCTATGTTATAATCAATTTGCAACAGGTAGTTTTATTTTGAAGCCCTGCAGAGTTCAAATACTTTAGGGCATAGTCTGGTAATAAATAAAATACTGTCTCATTACAAAACATCCTCTGCTTTCAGGGGCCTGGGTCCGAGATAAGGACCGTCCTGGGGACTTCTTACCAATACAGCCCAAGAAGCAGGTCAAAGATCCTAACTCTACAGTTTCCCTCTCAAAGCCCTGAGAGTTGGCCTTATGCTTCCTTCTCCTCCCAGGTGAAGGCAGTGGGAGATGATGCTTTTAGTGATGGCTCGCCCTTGCCCCTAGATGTGGCTGCATCTCAGGAGAGCTCCGTGTCCCCTGGAATCCACTGCTCCACAGCGCCTGCCCTTCCCCTCTGGGAGCCGGCACCATACTTTATTGCATTAACATGCTGACTTGCCTGTCTTCCTGCTCCAGGTGGATAGTCTGTGGACGCAGAGATGGAGTTTTCTCCCAAAGCCTAGAACAGTGCCTGGCGCAAAGTAGACACTTAATGAATGTGAACTCTGTCTTTCCATTTGCAAGAGAGGAGGCTCTGCAGACTGGAGTGCAGATGCCTCCCTGTGTATCCCCAGCAGAGAGGATGTGTTTGCACTGGTCCTTCACAGATGGCACAGCAACCCATGGCAGCAGAAGCCCCAGTGGGGACTGCCATTGATGTGCAGATTCATCAAAGCTGGATCTCTGTTGGCAGGGAGCTGCTGAGGGTTGAAGGGCTTGGAGCTCTGGGAGGACTTGTGGCCCCGGCAGGGTCTCCTGCTGAGCTGGTCCCTCCCCCAGCTTCCCCTCACCCTGACAATGCCAGGAGCAGAGGAGGCCATGGCTGCCTCCTGTGTCATGGGGTCTTTGTGCAGAGAAGCTCCGGGAGCTCTGATTTCTCCCTGTGGGAGTGGGGGTGGAGTGAAGTCAGCCTGGAGAGACAGGCACTGGGGTGTTCCTCTTCCTCTGTTGCACTCCCACCCTCCCTAGCCTTCAGAGCCCATTCATGTCACCTTTAAAAGGCACAGTTTGTTTCCTTATTAGTAAATAGGAAGAAACATAGGACACTGTGCATGTCCCAGACTTATCTGAGACCTTCTGGAACACGGAAGCTGACATTTCGGTGAGAGGCGTTTCGGGCGGCCTGAATATTCCGGGTAATTCCACCACAACAAGGCCATCTTCAGCGAGCTCCCGTTCCCTGCCGAGAGTCATGGATTAGCTTGCTCCTCACATCCACCTGCCCAGGCAGGGCTTTTTGTAATTATGTGCAATCACAGAAGCAGCTTGGAGCGGGGTTGGGAGAGCCAGGCAGACAGCCCATCCACTAGCAACAGGAGGCTCTTCCTGGCCAAGGTCCTGACAACAGCCGTGTCTCAGCAGCCCGGCTCTGCAAGGTTACGCACCAGCGCCCATCACAACTGGCAGACAGGCTGCCTGCCCACCTGGGTGGTCTCTCTCTGGCTCATTGGCTGGCTCCTCTCTCATACCAGCTGTTCTTCTGAGTCGGGGCAGGCTCGGCCTGCCAGCTTCTCCAACGTCCAGCATCTCTGCAGCTTTGGATGTTCTGGTTCCCTCTGAGCCCGACCCCTGTCATTGCTCCTAGCTCTGGTCCTGGGATGTGGCCATTCCACCACACCCTAATCCACCGCTTCCCTGCTCCCCTCTCAGTCTGTCGTCCATGTCTTCCATCCATATGTTAACCCTTTCCTATAATTTCTGTGTGGGGTTGGCTGACCTTGAGAGTTTACATCATTGACGGTGAATAACCAAGATGCCCACTGACCTCTCCACTTCAGAAAAGATAGCGTCAGAAAGGGCCCACTTAGAGGTGGACCCCTCTGCTACCTTTTCTCTTCTCCCACCCCTCTTTGTTTTTGACACAGGCTCTTGATTTGTCACCCAGGCTGGAGTGTAGTGAGCAATCTCAGCTCACTTCAGTCTCTACCTCCTGGGCTCAAGCTATTCTCCTGCCTCAGCCTCCTGAATAGCTGGGACCACAGGCATGCACTACCACACCCAGCTATTTTTTTGTATTTTTGGTAGAGATGGGGTTTCACCACGTTGCCCAGGCTGGTCTCGAACTCTGGGACTCAAGCCATCTACCCACCTCAGCCTCCCAAACTGCTGGGGTTACAGGCCTGAACCACCACGCCTGGCGTAGGTTATAAGTGGTGTGACGATGGAAGACATCTATGCATTACAATAAGTGCTATGAGCTGAAGGTTTGTGCCCCAACTCCTGAATTCATCCATTAAATTCTAAACCCCATTGTGAGGGTGTTTGGAGGTGGGGTCTTTGGGCGGTGATAATATCATGAGAGTGGGGTCCTCATGAATGGGATTAATGCCCTCTAGAAGGGTACAGGAGAGCTTTCTAGTTCCTTCCACCCTGTGAGGACAGGGTGAGAAGATGGCCATCTATGAACCAGGAAGGGGACCCTCACAGACACCAGATCTGCCAATGCTTTGATCTTGGACTTTTCAGCCTTCAAAACTATGAGAACTAAATTTCTGTTGTTTATAAGCCACCCAGTTTACAGTATTTTGTTGCAGCAGTCGGAATGGACTAAGACAAGGATGAAGAGAAGCATCCTGGATGTCCTCTGCCTGTAATCCGGGCTGATATGCGGCACGCCATGTCCGAGCTTATTCCATTTGGCTTTGGTCTTTGGAAAGGATAATGTTAGTCACTTACTAGTGGCAGTTGCATGGAGAAGGAGCGTTCACTCATGGGGGACAGGGTGATCATTTGGAGTTTGCAAGCTGTGAAGACAGATGTTGGCTCTTCACAATTTTGGAAGAGTTCACCAGTTAAGCATAGGACCTTATGGGGGATGGAAATAAGGCTGAAGCATGGTTCTGGCAGCTGACTTCCTTAAGGTCTGTGGAAACCTGCTGATGCATCTCTCACTCCCTCGTTATACTCTGGACCAGAGCCAGGGGCTGCAGGGATGTGGGGAGATCCTTTCATTAACCACCATCTGTTGACACTTCTCTTTTTCTTTGTGAAAACATTTATATTTATATCTTTATATTAAACATTTTCATTTCTATATAAATTATTTTGTGTATTATGTACTTATCAAATTATATACACATGTGTTTCTGTATTTAGATGTTATTTATTCATTTGGGACAGGGTCTTGCTCTGTTGCCCAGAGCTGGAGGGCAGTGGCGCCATCTCGGCTCACTGTAGCTTAGACCTCCTGGGCTCAAGCAATCCTTCCACCTGCACCTCCCGAGTAGCTGGGACTGACTACAGGCATGTGCCATCACACCCAATTATTTAAAAAAATTGTTTGTAAAGACACGGTCTCACTATGTTGCCCAGGATAGTTTCCAACTCTTGGCCTCAAGTGATCCTCCTGCCTTGGCCTCTCAAAGTGCTGGGATTACAGGTGTGAGCCACCATGCCTGGCCCAGATATTACTTATGCAAATCTAATAGAAGTAAAAGAACAGTATAGTGAAGCCCCATCATTATGAATTAGATTTTAATATTTTATCGTATCTATTTTGTCATTTTTTGCTGGAGTAAATTGTACCCTGTGTTATGCATGTCTAAGAAAGGACATTTTATGACACAGCCACAGCACCATTCTCCAACCAAACAAAATTTGCAAGAATTCTTTAATCACATCTCATAACCTATTACATTCACATTTTGCTGATTGGCTTCAAAATATATTCTTACGGTTGGTTTATTTGGATGAGGACTCAAAGAAGACCCCTAGCTTGCACCTTTTAATCTAAAGCAATCCTCCCCTTTCTTCATGCCGTTAAGTGATTAACAAATAATTGGACTTTTAAAAAAGGGCTCTGGCAATATGAATGTGCTCTACATGTTTCTCAGTCTAATTAAATCTCACGTGGAGTTCCCATTCCACCCAGCTTCCTCCCTCTCCCCAGGGCTACACAGAATGGTTTACAGGGACAGCAAAATAGGAAAAGGGTGTCTAATTTTCACTCCACTGTGGTTGCTGTCGAAGCGTGCCTATCTCTGGAGGTGACAGCTCCTGCTCCTGGCCCCATGGGCTTCAACACTAACTGGGCTGGGAGCCACTGCTGGGGTGTGGGAACAAGTCTCTGCTGTGGGCATCTTTTTCCTGGCACCTATAGGAATTTCTCTTCCTTCTGAATCTTTCCTCCCCAACTACTCCTGACTCCCTCTCAGAGCTTCAGCTTTGAGAGAAGAAAAATCCCAAAGGCGTTCTCCTCAGGCTGCCTCTCTTGGTCACAGGTGTCCCCTGAAGCCAGAGAGCACACAGTTTGGCCACCTACTGACCGCAGAGGGAAGGAAGCTTGAGTCCTTAGTGAATTATTCTGCCCCTATTAAAGAAGCAGCTCATTGGTGGAGAGAGGAGAAGATAAGAGGAAATTTACACTCCCCGAAAGGGCTCCCATGGGCTGGAATTTCATTTCATTCATTCAGTCACTATTAAAACATTTGATCACTAGTACCCCCCACTTCAAAAAGATATCTACGGATTTCCTAGACTGTCATCTTACTTTCTCTGTGCCTCAGTTTCCTTACTGGTGAAATGAGATAGTAATAGATATATGCCTTGTAGGATTGTGGTAAGAATCAGTGAGATACTGTACAAAGGCACACAGAAAGTGCCCATTCCCTAGGAGACACGCCATCAACGTCGGTGATTATTATTGCTTTTGTAGTTACTGTTAGAGGCAAGTTCAGGTCTTTTTGGTATCTATTGAGCCTTGTCTCTGGGCTTCCTTTTGGTCCTGATCAATTTTCAATCTAAGATAGAGGATCCTGAGGTTCAGTGATATTCTCAGAGTTGTATTAGCAAGTGTTCTTGTTGGCCAGTGGGGGCAGGGCTGTGCTAATCCTGGCCTGTCTGAGGCTCTGAGGATGCCAGGCTCAGGGGAAGGGCATTGCCAAAGAGAATCAGCTTCTCAGTTTCCACGGAAGGGAACGGCTCTGATAGTAAAAACAGAGGAAAGCAGATGGAAACTCGCCGGGATTTTAGAAGGTTCTGTGTATATTATAAGCCTTCAGTTTAGGCGTGTTGAATTGAATTCAGTTCAACAAGGAAGAGAGGATTAGGAGATGAACGGCATGATCTGGTGATGAAATTCAAGCCAAAAATCACCCCGCAGTCAAAATTATCCTGCGTCTGCTCTGGAAGGGATTGCTGGGGAGTCTGTTCCAGAACTTCATGGATACTAATGAGTGGATTTGCACAGTGGATTTACCCAGCAGGCACAGGCTGTGCCTGTTTGGCTCTTCAGCTTCTCCTGGCTACCTGAAATGGGAACCCCCACCATCCTGAGGGGAGCAGGCAGTGCCTCTGGGGATGGAGTCACTGTCTTTCATTCTGCTCAATAATTCAGGCAATAAACATTTCTTAAGCCCCAACTACATGTCAGGCTCAGTGTTTGCCCTGGGAGTTGCTGAGAAGAGATGCAGAGATGAATAAGACAAGTCTTTTCCCCCAGGAGGCTTGCCGTCGAACGGAGAAGACAGGCCCATATGCAGGTAGTAATTTGAAATGTTGCATGACATAAGTGCTGTAGGAGACATACAGAAAAGTCAAGCCAGCCAAGAAGAAAGAGAGGTTAATGCAGCCTCAGGAAACAAAGCAGGCTTCATGCAAGATGGGTAGAAATTAGACAGGTAGAATTTCATTCATTCATTCATCCAGTAAATATTTATTAAGCATCAGCTATAGTCTAGGTATTGTGTGAGGCCCTGGTGAAGGAGAGGGAAAGGCATTCCAGACAGGGAACAGCATGAGAGAAGGCAAGAAGATGGGATAAATAAGCCTGCTTGGAGAAGCCCACAATCTTCTGGAGGAGGCTAAGCTTCACCTCATCTTTGAGGCCATCACTGCAGCCCCAACAGGACAGCCTGGGCCAGGAAGCAGCCATCTTCCTTGCTTATTCCTGTCTTCTGTTCCATGATCCTGTCTATGTTACCAGTGTGGTAATTTTCCTTTCTATATCAGAGAGAAATAATTTCAGGCTACTCCACAGACAGAGCAAAATCCTCAGACTCCCCAAGATTCAGGTTGTACGGTAACATCTACCCCATTCATTCCCTGGGCTGGAAGGGCCATGAGAGTTCTTTGGGCAGCAAGGGACACCTTCTATGGCCGCTGCCTAGCAGTGGGTCAGAGCACCTTGACATGCAGCCAGCTTGCGGCTTTTGTAGCTGCATCCTCACCACTGTGGGTGAAGAAGGGAGTGGCAACCCTCAGAACCACAGAGGTGTCCTGTATGGGGGATGTCCCTGGGTGAGCCCAGAAATGTTCCCCTGGAACTGGAAAGCAATCCAGAAGCATGGCTGATGGCGCGCAGTCAGATCCCACTTCCACCTGCATTCTTGAAACATTTACTACTAATTAATTTCTGAATTACACAACAATACACTTCCTAATTACACAGGGGAAGCACCAGCAGCTATAACAGGGTTGTTATCTATTGCACAAGTGATTCTATTAGATGCTTTACCAGAAATGAGAAGAGGGAGGAAGGGAGGGGAAAGGAAGAGGGCGAAGAAAAGAGAGAGAGAAAGAGAGATGGATGAGCAGATTGAGATTGAGAAGAAAAGCCTGGCTGGTAATAGCCTTCCAGTCTTGGGAGGGAGGCTGTCTGCCTTAGGACCTCAGAATCCCTTCCAAGAGATGTGCAGCCATCTCTGGGCTCAGGCAGAAAAGGCGACCTCAGGAACTCCGACAACTGTACAAACATCAACACAGAAATGTAAATAATAAAATGCAGACTCCGTGAAAATATAATTATGGCTCAACATTGTGAGGAAAGACTCAGTGGGACTGGCCATATTTCTTTGTATCTGAAAGTTTGGTTTTTGCATGGGGGTAATTAAAGCACAGACTCTAGTTTCTTTCTTTCTCTTTTTTCTTTTTTTGTTTTGTTTTTACTGCCACATGGATTTTTTTTTTGTAGTTATATCAGGTTGGACTGTACCTTAAAATCCGTGGCTTTCATATCCTGTTGAAATATCTGGGTTAGCAAATGTTTATTAGGCTCGTTGAACGTTACTGAGCACCTACTATGAGTGGGGAAAGGGTGAAGTATGCAAGCAGTAGGGCTACAGATAGGAATAGCATCTGATTCTGCTTTTGGGTGTGCCACCAGTCTGAAGATGGGGACAGGTGTAAAAAGCAGCTTCAAAATGAGATGATAGGAGCGATGGTGAGGACAGGTGTAGGGAGTGGTGAAAGTACAGAGAAGCATGAGCTTCACGGCAGGGTTCAGGAGAGGGTCTGGGAACAGAGGAGACTGTGAAATACGAGTTGCCTCCAATGGTACCTGGACTGGGAGGGCCAGGGAGCTTTGCCCACCCTCTGCACCTGGGTTACAGGTCCGAGGCCAGGCAGGAAGGCTGTGGGCAGCAGGTAGTTATCCTGAGTGGTGGCTTGCATCTGCCACCCCCATCCATTCATTGGGAGACTGAAACTGCACCAATTATTTAGATGGAAAGAATTTAATGCAACAAATTGTCAAGAAAGTATAACGTTATAACTAGTAACTGAATGGATAAAAAGAGTACTTCAGGCCGGGCGCAATGGCTCATGCTCGTAATCCCAGAACTTTGGGAAGTTGAGGCAGGCAGATCACTTGAGGTCAGGAGCTGGAGACCAGCCTAAACAACAATGGTGAACCCCACCTCTACTAAAAATACAAAAATTAATCGGGTGTGATTGCATGCGCCCGTCTTTGGAGGCTGAGGCAGGAAGATCGCTTGAAGCCGGGAGGTGGAAGTTGCAGTGAGCCAAGGTCGTGCCACTGCACTCCAGCCTGGGCAACAGAGCAAGACTCCGTCTTTTTTTTTTTTTTTTTTTTTTTAAAAACACTTCAGGGTTGTCATGGAGGTAGCAACTGCAGGAGAAAGCCACTGCCTGTGGGGCGGAGTGAACAAAGGAATGAGGCTAGAATCATGAAAACTTTAAAAAGAGACCATGTCCAGCTGAAACTCAGGCCTCTGATGAGTTGGGGAGGATGAAGCTATACCAAGGAGGAGGCTGGTTCTACGAATACCAGTGAAACTGCAAAGTGGATTCAACTGCTGCTCGAGCCCTCTATTGGCAGAATCTGGTATGAAAGGAGGGGTAATTCATTGCAGCTGACATAGAAAGTGGCAAATTACCCCGTAGGCTGCAGTCAATCATTCTACACAGATGTTTGAGCACCCACAAGGTGTCAGGCACTTTTCTAGTCCTGGTGACACACCGGTGAACAAAACAGACAAATATCCTTGTCTTTAGGGACTAACATCCTAGTTTAGGGAAACAGAAAATCATCAAATAAATGAGTAAATTATGTAGTATTGACAGTATCTCGTAAGAAGAGAAACACAGCACAGGGTGGAGAGAGGATAAGGAGGGTGTGTGTGTGTAGAAGGGGTAAGGGTTTAATTGTAAACTGAAAGGTCTGAAAAGCCCTTTCTGAGAAAATGGCCTTTGAGTAAAGACCTGAACAACGTGGGGGAAGGTGCTGGATGGATATCCAGGAGGAGAGCAGGTAGGGAGCGGAAGCACAGGAACACAGACATGACAAGTTTAGAAACAGCTTGGAGAGAGATGGAGGGAGAGAGCAGGGGCCGGGTTATGGCAGGCCTTTACGCCACTGGGACAACTTTGGATTTTACTCTAGTGAGATGAGAAGTTGCTGTGGTTTGAATGATGGTGTCCCCTCTAAAATTCATGTTGACACTTACTCTCCATTGTGGTAGTATTAAGAGATGGGGCCCTTTTGGAAAGTGATTAAGTGATGGGGGCTCAGCCTACATGAATGGATTAGTGCCTATGAAAAGACTGGAGGGAACTAGCTTAGGTGTCCTTTCTGCCCTTCTGCCTTCTGCTATGTGAGGACACAGCAAGAGGGCCCCGACAAGACAATGAACTTGGCCAGGGCCTTGATCTTGGATTTTCCAGTCTCCAGAACTGTGAGAAGTAAATTTCCATTATTTATAAAATATCATCTCAGGTATTTGTTATAGCAGCACAAACAGACTAAGACAGAAGTCACTGAGAGTTAGAACTAAAGAGTAACAAGGCCCTGTCTGCATTTTATCAGGACCTTTCTGGATGTCGAGTGGAGAGGTGATTTTTCGGAGCAGCAGTGAAACTGCCGGGAGGCTGTGGCCACATGCAGGTGAGAGGGGATAGTGGCATGGGCCAGTCTAGCTGCAGTGGGGGTCATAAGGAAGAGTCGGATTCTGGATACATTTTGCAAAGAGAGTTTATAAGCTCTGTGGTTCTGTTAGACATGAAGTAGAGACAGAGGGAAGAGTTGACAATGATGACAATGTTTTTGGCTGGAGCCAATGAAGGATGAAGGTGACATTCACGGAAGTTTTTATTTCTTTATAATATTTCAACCATCTATGAACCCTAAATATCTGAGACAGGTCTAAGTCAATTTAGAAAGTTTATTTTGCCAAAGTTAAGGATGCATGCCCGTGACACAGCCTCAGGAGGTCCTGAGGACGTGTGCCCAAGGTGGTCAGAACACAGCTTGGTTTTATACATTTTAGGGAGACATGAGGCATCAGTCAATAATGTAAGATGAACATTGGTTTGGTCCAGAAAGGCAGGACAACTTGAAATGGAAAGGGGAGGCTTCCAGGTCACGGGTAGATAAAAGATGAATAGTTGCATTCTTTTGAGTTTCTCATTAGCCTTTCCAAAGGAGGCAATCAGATATGCATTTATCTCAGTGAGCAGAGGGATGATTTTGAGTTCTGTCTGTCCTTGGTCCACAAGGAAATTCCTTGTGAGGTAGGTATATAGCTTTTTTTTTTTTTTTTTTTTTTAAATCTTAGTAGCTATCTTTTTAAGGAATAGAATGAGAGGCAGGTTTGCCCTAAGTAGTTCCCAGCTTGACTTTTCTCTTTGGCTTAGTGATTTTGGGGTCCCAAGATTTATTTTTCTTTCATATATCTATGATTATAAAGTGATGAAAAGAAATTTTCTTTTATTTTATTAAGAGAGGATTAATCTGAAGAGGGCAAAATCATAATAATCTGAGGTATATAAATCCTCTTTTTGAATAACTCAGAAGAGTCTACAGCTATACCACCTTGAACACTTTTTTTTTTTGAGACAGGGTCTCACTCTGTCACCCAGAGATTGCTCCTCTGCACTGCAATCTCTGCCTCCTGGGTTCAAGCAATTCTTGTGCCTCAGCCTCCCCCGTAGCTGGGATTACAGGCATGTGTCACCTCACCTAGCAATTTTTGCATTTTTTTTTCTTTTTTTGGTAGAGATGGGGTTTCACTGTGTTGGCCAGGCTGGTCTCGAACTCCTGACCTCAAGTGATCCACCTGCCTTGGCCTCCCAAAGTGTTGGGATTATAGACATGAGCATCTGATCTTTTCTGAATAACTCAGAATATTCACAGGTTGTTTTTTCTCAACACTCCTATGGCTCCCACAGAAATAGAAATTCTTTTTTCTCACATAGGTCCTGGGAGTTGCAGGGACTTTGTATACTCTGGGGCTCCACTTTCTCATTGTTCCAACCCTCCTAGATTTCTTTTTTTGATTCTGCTTACCTATAGGTGGCTTTGCCATCTTTAGCTACCAAGGACTTGTCTGTGCCGTCATCAGCTCTGCATTCCCTTGGGTTTCCTTCTCAGTCTCCTTCTCAGGCTTCCTGCTGCTGTTAACTCTCAAATCCTCACCTCTTCTTGAGCCTACATATCTCTGACTTGGTCTTGAGTTTCCATCTGTTTTCTGGGGATTTCCACGAGGTCGTCCAAGCGATATCTGAGATTCTCCATGTCCCCAGCTGAAGTCACTCTTCTTCCTTTATACCTCTTTTTTCTCCCCAGGTCCTTGATGCCACTTAAGGTTACCACACAGCTATCTGGGCTACAAAACTCATTCAATTTTTATTTCTTTCTCTTCCTCATCCTCATGGCTAATCCATTGTTCACTCTTGTCAGTTCTCTTTTTATTCTGTTCTGGTTTCCTCTATCCTACCCCCGACTGGAATTCAGGCTGCTGCTCTGTCTCTCCTGACCTGCCCATGAGCAGAGGCCTCCTAACAAATCCTTCTGTTTTCAAACTCTTGCCTCTCTGTCTCCCGTGTTAGAAATTACTTCCTGCAGCGCCAGGTGTGTCATTTCTTCTCTTCTCAAAACTTTCAGTGGTATCTTGTTGCCAACAGAACGAACATCAGAGTCCTTAGCAGAGTGCTCAAGACCCCTCCTGAATGGGTCTCAAGCCATTTTTCCAGACTGTTCTCCAGCTTCATTATTGTGTTTTAATAACCCAGGATAAAACTTGGTATTAACGAAAGTCACCAATGTGCTACTATGGTTTGAATGTGTCCCCCCAAATTTGTGTGTTGGAAACCTAGTACCCAATGCAACGGTGTTGGGGGGTGGCTCCTAATGGGAGGTATTAATGGCAGAGCCCTCATGAATGAATTTGTTACTCAAAAAACGGGTCCATTTGCCTGGCAAATACTAAATGACTCTCCACGAGAATGCAGGTTTTGATCGATAGGGATTTTATTATTTGCCACAGGTAGGAAGAAGATTCTCCAAAGCAGTGCTCCTGGGGGGAAAGTGACAAGAATGTTGAATGGGGCAATGGAGAGGGGAGAAGATGCATTGTCGCATGTACAGGAGGGTCTCACTGGCAAAGGTCATCATGCTGGCACTAGACTGTATGTTACGATAATGAAGCTATACACCCTTCTGAGGTATAGACTTTAGCATGGTAATGAAGAAAGTTTACTCCGACTCATCTGTAAGTTGCTGGTCTCTGTCAGGAGCTGGTTTCAGCTGACTAGGAGACCATATTCCACACAGGGCTTGAAAACATCAGGCTGTAAGATAGGGAGCTGTAAAGCAGGGTGATTGCTAAAACTAGATGGATTCCTATGGTCCCTGAAGACCCTTCCTATCTGCTTATAGATTGTCATTATCTTGGGAATGGGTTTGTTACAAAAATGAGGTAAGCCTCCTCTTGCCCTGTCTGGAGTACTCTCTCACCATGTGATGACTTCTGCCATGTTATGACACAACATGGCAAGAAGGTTCTAACAAGATGCACACACTTGATCTTGGACTTCTCAGCCTCTAGAACCATAAGAAATAAATCTCTCTTCTTTATAAATTACCCAGTCTTAGGTATTTTGCTACAGCAGCACAAAATGGACTAAGACACATGCCTACACCCTGGCTGGGGCTACTCCTTCAACCTGTGCCCTCCTTTCCTCCTTCTTCATCCTCTATAAATTATCTACCCACACTGACAACATCCCCTTTGTAGCAGAGCAGAATATGCCATCCCAAAATATGCCTCTTTGGCATGAGGATTACTTTAAGATTCGGTAGACACAGGAGAAGCCCTGAAAACAGAATAAAAGTTATTCTTTTGTAAGAAAATTTATATCTGTCAAGGAAATCTCCATTTGTAAGTGTCTCCCTCTCTGTAGCAGAAAGAAAAGAATGCAATTAAATCACTAGAGATGTTTATCAATGGAGAAGGTACCACCTTATACCTGTATAAGAAACTTCACCCTTGTTCAGCATGCTTTCCCTGGTCACCCCCTACCCCCCACCATCACTGCCTCCTCCATACCCTTCTTTCTTTGTTTCAGCTAGAGATGATATTTAAGTCTGAATTCAAGGCCACCTCTTGGAGATTTCCTGTTTTCTCTGGGTATCTACCAGGTATACATGTTCCTAAACTTCTGTTTGTTTTTCACTTGTTAATCTGTCTTTTGTTACAGAATTTGAAGGGTAGAGAAAAAATTATTTCCTCCCCTATACCTCGCACACCCACTACAGAGAGGAAAGGAAGAGTTTCTTTACTTCTTTCCAACACGCTAAAACCCCAATTATGTCCTATTCAGTCTGAACTCCCAGTCTGGAAGAGAGAGAAGGCCAGGGCCTGGGTCCAGAGAGGAAGGGCCTGCAAGGCCCTGGACTTGAGCCAGTGAAGGCCCATCTGCCCACCCCAGGCACAATTTCAGTCCCATCTGGAAAGATGATTTTCCTATCCTGTCTCTTACCATCTCTGGAGAAAGGAGGCATTTCCCTGAAGTCTGCAATGGGCAGGCTTTTGCATGAAGTTAACTTGTAAGTTCCTTGTATTCAGCCAAGTCTCTGCAAAGCCACGCCACTGCAGACTGACGAGTGAGTCTTCCAGGCTTGCTGTGACCTCAGTTTTTGTTTTCAAGAAGGAGAAGAACTTCTATTGAGTTCTTGGTGCCCTCAGGTCCCCAGTCCAGCCTCTCTTGAGCACATCTCTCAGGTCAGCTTTCTTGGATCTCTTTTGCGAGCTAGGGCAGGCCACAGCCCAGCCTTGTGTTCCTCTGTCATCTCTGCTCCTCCTGGGGCTCTGGAAGAGAGAGCTGCCTACTCCTGGACCCCCAGTCCTGGCTGTTCTTCCTTCAGCCAAGGCTGTGACTGCTTCATTGGCATTTTTCCCCATTTACGATTCAGTGGGCATTTTTATTTCTCTCTGTCTCTTTGCTTCGTTTCCTATTATGCCTGACTAAGCAGACCAGGGTTAGGGCCTGTGCGCCCCAGGGATGTGCCCCTGGGGACCACCCAGGATGTGTGCATGCCGCCCCAGCACTGACTACCCTTGGGATTGGCTGCTCTTGGCCTCTGGGTTTTCCAAGGAGAAACAGCTTTGACAGCCAGGGAGGAGAGTGTGCTTCAGTGGGGCCTTGGGGCAGCTTCACCCTGAAGATGACCACAGTTTGTAGGACTGGGAGTTAGGAGATGTGGGTTGTGGTCCAGGCTCTGTTGTTGACTGTTCAGTGATCTTAGGAAAGTCCCTTCACCTCTCTGGGCCTCAGTGCCCATGAAGGCTGCTTTGGGAGAACTTGTGTCATAGATTTGTGTTCTAGTTCTAGGTGGGTTTTGTGGAGGGCTTCTTCTGGTGGTTCCTGTAGCAGCTCTTGAGTCATGCTGGCTACCGAGGTGACTGGCTCCCTCTATCACAGAGACCCGCCTGCCTGTGCACTGAGAGAGGCTGCATCCCAACTCCTGTTCTCCCTTCCAGGGCCCTCAGCGGCCCCTTCCTTGAAGCCTGGGGCTCTGTTCTGCATTTCAAGAGTGTTGATTATTAAGTTTAAATTCAGTGCCCACATTCTTTTATTTTGTTTCACACACTGAGTCTTTGGAGACCAACATGCAAATTTATGGAAAGCAACATGCAAATAAGAGTGTAGGATTTCCAACATGCTGTAGAGAAAAAAATCCTGAACTGTCAGGGACTCAGGTTCCTTGCTGGGCTCTGTTCTCACTGGCCCAGTGACTTTTCCAGGCCTCAGTTTCCTCGTCTGTAATGTGAGGGGAGTTGGGTTAGATGGTCACTCAGTTCTCCAAAACGAATATTCTGTGTTTGGGAAAATTATTAGTGTCTATGAAGGGAGCACCTTCTGAAATGAGATTCAAGACTATGACCTCTTTCAACAGGAATGTCTTGGGCAAAAGTGGGAAGCCTGTAAAGCTAGGAGTCTAGGGTGTAAATGAGATTTGGCGGAACTTATTTCTCAAGGTTTGGGTCACAAAGACCCCTGCTGATAAAACAGAATGCGGTGAAGAAGCCAGCTGAAACCAGCCAGGATCAAGATGGCAATGAATGCTACGTCACTGCTCATTATATGCTAATTATAATGCATTAGCATGCTGAAGGAAACCCTATCAGCAGCAGGACCATTTACAAATGCCATGGCAATGCCTGGAAGTTATTGTATATGGTCTAAAAGGGGGAGGACTCTGGGAACTTCCCACCCCTTTTCCAGAAAACTCATGCATAGTTCACCACATATTTAGCACATAATCAAGAAGTAACCATAAACATTGCTAGCCAACAGTCTGTGTGCTATTACTGAGTGCACTGCCTATGGGTTAACCCCACTCCACAGGGAGCAGCCACTCCACACTGCTGCTTCTCTAGTCGACCTGCTTTCTTCTACTTCCAGCTTGCTCTTGAATTCTTTCCTGAGAGAAGCCAAGAGCCCTCCTGGGCTAAGCCCCAAAATGGGGCTCACCCGCCCTGCATCTTCAAGGTCTCTTCCAATCAAAAACATTTGTGTTTTCACCCCTGTTGGCATTTGTCTCCATCCTACTATTTTTATTTTGCATGATTAACCACAATAATAGCTAACAATTATTGACTTGTCCTAAGTGCCAGAATGTCTACTAAATGTTTTATACATTATCTCATTTAATCCACAAAGCTAAACAGCTAGGAGCAGGGTTGTAGAGGTGACCATCTAGCTTCAGAGTTTACCTCTGCCACTCACTCGCTGTATGGCCATGGGCCAACTGGCTATTTTTGACCTTCCTGTCCCTAAGTTTTCTCATGTGAAAATGGGAATAATTATTGTACCTACCTCATAGAGTTGTGGTCAAGATTCAGTGAATTGGTCTGTGTGTTCAGAACAATGTCCAGCACATGGTAAATATGCCATTAAAAGTTAGCTGTCAGTCAGGGATGGTGGATCATGCCTGTAATCCCAGTACTTTGGGAGGCTAAAATGGGCAGGTCACTGAGCTCAACTCAAGTGTGAGCCCAGGAGTTCAATACCAGTCTGAGCAACATAGTGAGACCCCATCTGTTTTTTTTTTTAAATTAGCTATCAACACTGCAAATGATAGTTTTCACAATAATCTTATGAGGTAGATACCATCATTCCCACTGACTGCTGAGGAAGTTGAGGCTTAGAGAGGTTAAAGTGAGGTGCCCAAGATGCATGCCTCCCCTTCTCCCCTTCCCTCAGCTCTCCAGCTCTTCTTTGAGACTCTCAAATAGAGAAGAAAGCAATGGACATGTTCATTCACATGATTTTCCCATGGAACCCAAGAAGGAGACAAAGGACAAAGCCAACTGGTGACAAGGCTGTTCAGAGCCTGCTGCAACCTTCAAGGGTAATGCCTGGAGTCGAGGGGTCCCAGACTTGAGAGACGTCAGCAATGGGCCGTGGCCATGCTGCCCAACTGCAGACTTGAGCCTCCTGGATGCACTTGGGCTCCCCGGCACATGTGTCAGGAAGAGCTTGTCTATATCCAGTGCACACACAAACACTTTGGTTTACCTTCAGGACTAGTGAATTCTGCCAATGTGATAATCAGCAGGAATGGAGGAGTCAACCAGAGCTAATTCTTTCAAGAGTGCAAGGTAATTAATTTGAAATGACTTACTTAGTAAAATGCTAATGATGAGGCTAATGTTATCACCCCAGATGACATGCCTATTAGTTGTATGCTGCCTTTGGGGTGGAGCAGGGAGCAGGGCTGTTGCACAGAAGTGTGGGTGTCTTGAAGGGCCTCCCCTTCTTCTCACCCTCCCTTGGCCCTGCCTTAGCTGAAGGTTGATTGATTTCTGTTCTGACTAGGACAGAGTGGCCATAGTGGCCCACTTCCCTCACTGCCACTGCCACTGTCCACAGTGCCTGGAGAGACAAGCCCGTCACAGCCAGGTGTCCTCTTCTCTTATTGTCTGGGTGGTGCCATGGTGGCTGGAGAAGGGCCATGGCAGCTGATGGATATCTCTTGTTCAGGAGGAAGTTCTGGTCCTGGAAGAACACTGGAGATGGACTCCCGGGACAGGGCTCAGGAGAGCCTAAATATTAACACAAGACTTAGAAGTTGCAGTGGTGCATGCCTGTAATCCTAGCACTTTAGGAGGCTGAGGAGGGAGGATTGCTTGAGGCCAGGAGCTTGAGACCAGCCTGAACAACATAGCAAGATCCCGTCTCTACCAAAAACAAAAACAAACCCCACAAAAAACAGCAATAACAATAACAATAACAAAAACCAGTGCCTTCTGTCTTCTGTCTGGGTATGCCTAGATTTAAGTCTCATCTGCCACCTGTCAGCTGTGCCATTCTGGGAGAACCCCGCAACCTCTGGCCTACTTCTTCACCTGTAAAGCAGAAATGGTAGTACCTGCCTCCTGCCACCGCTCAGGCTCCCCTTCCCTTCTTGCCTGCAAAAGGATGTCAGAGATAAAGTTATGGCCACACACAGCGAAGAATTTATGTAGCACATTTTGCTCTTTAATTTTGGTTTATGTGCCCTATTACTTCTCTTTCTTCTTTTGCTTCTGCTTTTAATTCATGCTAAGTTGGTCTTTTATATAGTCTCACAGGGCTTCTTAACCCATTTCTGGAATAAAGTGGAGGATAAATAAATTACAAGTTGTTGTGAAGATTAAGTGACAATTGCCAAGTGTCTAGCACTTTATGGATGATCCTTCCCACTCTCCCTGATGGGATTCTATTGTCGGCTTCCCGTTGTAGTGGGGAGGGCCTGCGGATGGCTGCACAGCTGTGGGGGTACCCTGTGAGGCCAGGGTGCAGGGGAGCCAATGAACAAACAGTAGAAACAGAGTCTGAGGGGGCCAGGGCCTGAGCTGAATAAATGGTCACCATGTAGTCAGATGGAAAAGGCAGAACCCAAGAGTGATGTGAAGAGCCAAGTTCAGTGGGAACTTGTGATAAGGAAAGTCAAAGTGGGTGGCGTGGGGAAGAGGGACAGACTGTGGCGGTTCCTGTGCTGATGTGCTGGCAACTGTGGCAGCTTTATCTGTGGTATGTGGAGTACCTGAAAGGGGGGCCAATGTAGGGGGATCTGCTAGGGCCCCATTTGGTAACTACTGGGCATGGATGATCTGGGAATTTTCTCTGTGCCCAGAAAGAATAAGAAAAGGGTGTTCTGGGGGACCCAGGGCACCGACTAAGCCCAGAGGGGCGATCTGTCTGCTGCAAGCCAGGGAGGGACTCTCTGCGAACAGAGTCCCAGGAGAGCAGCCCAATTAAAGTTTAGCAAGCGCTTCTCAGTCTCACCGTTGGCCAAATGAAAAAGCATTAGAATAGGCCTCTCGATAAAGCACAACAAGGATGGTTACACTGTCACAGGCCTTTAATCCTGATGCCATTCAACAACAAGGCTTGGGGGCTTGGGACTCTGACATACCTTGGCAGAGAAACCGATTTCTGGAAGTTTGCACTTTAACCCAAGAAATAAAGGAGCATCTGAAAGGACAGAGAATTCTTTCTTTGTCTGGGCAGAAGTTCGGTTTCATTAAGCCTGGAAAAAATGAACTATTAGAGGCAGTAGAAATAGAGAAATTGTAGACAGAATTCCAGAAAAAAGTCAGGATACAATCAAGCATGGTGGCTCATGCCTATAATACCAAAACTTTGGGAGGCCAAGGTGGGTGGATCTCTTGAGCCCAGGAGTTTGAGATCAGCCTGGGCAACATGGTAAAACCCTGTCTCTACAAACACACACACACACACACACACACACACACAATTAACTGGGTGTGGTTGTGTGTGCTTATAGTCCCAGCTTCTCAGGAGGCTGAAATGGGAGGATTCCTTGAGCCTGGGAGGCAGAGGTTGTAGTGAGCCAAGATCGTGCCGCTGCACTCCAGCCTGAGCAACAAAGCCATACATGTCTCAAAAATGAAAAAGAAAGAAGTCAGGATGTGTAGTGGCTAAGAACTTAGACTATGAGTCAGACAAACTTTGGATCCCCATTTACTAGCCATGTGATGAGTTACTTAATCTCACCAACTCTCAGCTTCCTCTTCTGTAAAATGGAGTAGTTAGTAGTGGCTCCTGCTGGCCTAAGTTACTACGAGAATTGAATGGATTAATGCACGTCCAGCACTGAGTCCAGGGACAAGCACAGGGCACACACTCCGTAAGCATCAGTTCTTCAGCTTGCTTTTTGCATTAAAAGCCAACATCATATATAAAAAAATTCTGATTTTTTTTTTTTTTTTGAGATGGAGTCTTGCTTTGTCACCCAGGCTGGAGTGCAGTGGCACGATCTTGGCTCACTGCAACCTCTGCCTCCCAGGATCAAGCAATTCTTCTGCTTTAGCCTCCTGAGTAGCTGGGACTACAGGCACACGCCACCATGCCCAGCTAATTTTTGTATTTTTAGTAGAGAAGGGGTTTCACCATGTTGGCCGGGATGGTCTCAATCTCTTGACCTTGTGATCCGCCCACCTCAGTCTCCCAAAGTGTTGGGATTACAGGAGTGAGCCACTGCACCTAGCCTGGAAATGTTTTTATTCCTTAAAAATACATTTTCTTTCTCTACCTTTTTGACATTAGAAGACACAGTCCAGAAAAATATAACTTTCTTTGTCATGGTAATGTTGATGAATTCTTCTACTCTCTGATTATTTTTTCATTTTTCTCAGAATCTGATAAAAGCTAAGAGATGCTAGACTGCTGAAGAATTCACTTGCTTAGAGCTCCATTGGAAATGAAAATTTAAAACATCTTAAAGTAAATTCTATTACATATAAAAAATATTGTGTGAAGAGGGGCTCATTTATATCTGATTCATCAAATATGGTCATTGTAAATGCAAACAAGCTAGATACAATCTATTTCTCAATTTTCTAACACCTATAGAAGATTTAAAAAATATGACTTGTGCTGGGCACGGTGGCTTGTATCTGTAATCCTAGTGACTTGGGAGGCTGAGGCAGGAGGATTGCTTGAGGTTAGGAATTTGAGACCAGCGTGGACAACATGGTGAGACCCCATCTCCATAAAAAATTTAAAACTTAGCTGGGTGTGGTGACACATATCTGTAGTTTCGGCTTCTTGGGAGGCTGGGGCAGAAGAATCACTTGGCCCCAGGAGGCTGAGGCTGCAGTAAGCTATGATAGCACTACTACAGTCAGCCTAGTGACAGAGTGAGGTCCTATCTCCAAAAAAAAAAAAAAAAAAAAAAAAAAATACAGCTTGCATGAGGAGCACAGGCACATCTTGGGGCCAATAGTGCTCAGTAAAGGCGAGCCTGGGCCTGAGCTCTGGGCTTCTGGAAGGTGGGGGTGCTTCACAGCAGGCTTTTGCACAAGTTCCTTCTTCTAAAGGTATACATGGAGGAAACGGGCTTCAGGGTATCAGGTTGGATATTGGTCTTGGGAAAGTAAGAAGGTACTATCCTTGCACTTGTCCCCTTCCTTGGCCCTGTGGTGGAAGACAGTTGCCCTTAGGAGGGACAGTGTGGCAAAGGCACAGGGAATGTGATGGGAGTGTGATGCCAAGAAGTGGAGGGCCTTCTGTCTCCCAGAGATGGCTCAGTGAGGGTGGAAGGGAACAGGGTGTTGTCTTGACCTCTTGAGTGGTCATGGCTTTGGGAGCGCCTGGAAAGAGTAAAGGGTCTTCTAGCTGTCTCATGGGAGACACTGGACGTAGCTGAGCCACATCCATGGTGAGAAACTGCCCTCAGGTGACTTTTGGGCAGTGGTCATCCAAAGAGACAGTGTCTAGAGTGGCAGGATGGAAAATAACTGTTCATGGGTCCCTGTGAGACATGGCCTGAGGGTAGCCAGATTCGTTTTTCTCACGACTGCTCAGAAGATAGTTACCATTTGTCCATCTTTTTCCCAGCTTCCTTTTTTTATAAAATTGTACAAAGTCCTCTACTATAGTTTTAGTGGGGTTTAGTGAAGGAGGAATATCAGGTACATGTGTTCAATGTACTGTCTTTTTTTTTTTTTTTTTTTTTTTTGAGACAGGGACTCACTCTGTAACTTAGGTTGGAGTGCAGTGGTTCAATCAGGGTTCACTGCAGCCTCAGCCTTCCTGGGCTCAGTTGATCCTCCCACCTTAGCTCCCAAGTAGCTCAAACTACTTGGGCATGGCCACCATGCCCAGCTAATTTTTTTGGTTTGTTTTTTGTAGAGATGGGGTTTCACCATGTTGCCCAGGCAGGGTTCAAATTCCTGGGCTCAAGCAATCTGCTTGAGCCTCCCTTGAGCCTTGGCCTCCTGAAGTGCTGGGATGACAGGCGTGAGCCACTGCACAATCCACTGTCTTTACCCAGAAGTCTGCCTTCTATTTCTTTTTTTGTCTCTCTTTTTATGCAAACAAACTTCTAACTATATGTGTACCGTCCAAGCCACTTATTTTGCTACTCTTTTTTTTTGGCTTCCCCCCCCAATAAGTTATTAAGATACAGGTGGTATTTGGTTACATGAGTAAGTACTTTAGTGATGATTTGTGAGATTTTGGTGCACCCATTACCCGAGCAGTATATACTGCACCATATTCGTAACCTTTTATCCCTCACCCCCCTCCCAGTCTTCCCTCTAAGTCTCCAAAGTCCATTGTATCATTAAAAAAAAAATTTATCATACGTTAAGTTCTGGGGTACATGTGCAGATTGTGCAGGTCTGTTACATAAGTATACACGTGCCATGGTGGTGGTTTGCTGCATCCATCGCCCCGTCATCTACATTAGATATTTTTCCTAATGCGATTCCTCCCCAATTCTCCCACCCCCTGCTATTCCTCCCCTAACCCTTCAGCTCCCCCAGGCCCCAGTGTGTGATGTTCCCCTCCCTGTGTCCGTGTGTTCTCATTGTTCAACACCCACTTATGAGTGAGTACACGCGGTGTTTGGTTTTCTGTCCCTGTGTCAGTTTGCTGAGAATGATGGTTTCCAGTTTCATCCATGTCCCTGAAAAGGACATGAACTCATCCTATTTTTATGGCTGCATAGTGTTCCATGGTGTATATGTGCCACATTTTCTTTTTGAATTTTACAGTCTTTATTGAGAACTAGGAAATAAACACTCAATTGCCAAACCATTTAAAGAATAAGAAAAAGCAAGATTCATCAAAGCTCATAACAGCAAAATTGAAAAATTGCTTGCAAAATTAGAGTAGTTTAATTGGCTCAATGACTAAAGTCCTGAAGACTAAATGAACAAAGCTTAAGTTGAAGCTTTCTAATATGAAGTATGTGTTCCTGAAAATGATGCTTTAAATCTATTGTAGGGATTTAATATTTAAAGGTATTATCATTTTTTTTTTTTTTTTTTGGAGAAAGAGTCTCACTCTGTCACCCAGGCTGGAGTGCAGTAGCGTGATCTTGGCTCACTGTAACCTCTGCCTCCCAGGTTCAAGCGATTCTCCTGCCTCAGCCTCCCAAGTAGCTGGGATTATGAGTGCCCACCACCATGCCCAGCTAATGTTTGTATTTTTAGTAGAGATGGGGTTTCACCATGTTGGCCAGACTGGTCTTGAACTTGACCTCAGGTGATTCACCCGCCTCAGTCTCCCAAAGTGCTGGGATTACAGGCACATGCCACCATGCCCAGCTGGTATTATGAACTTATGCCTCCCTAAAATGAAGAAGTTGTTTTTTTTTTTTTTTTTGAGATGGAGTCTCACTCTATTGCCCAGGCTGAAGTGCAGTATATGCCATATTTTCTTTATCCAGTCTCTCACTGATGGGCATTTGGGTTGGTTCCAAGTCTTTGCTATTGTGAACAGTGCCGCAGTCAACATACATGTGCATGTGTCTTTATAATAGAATGATTTCATTCTTATGCCTTTGTGTCCTTATAGCTTAGCTCCCACATATCAGTGAAGACATAGGATTTGTAGGTTGCTTTTGGCAGTATGGTTATTTTCACAATATTGATTCTACCCATCCATGAGCATAGGATGTATTTCCATTTGTTTGTGTTATCTATGATTTGTTTTAGCAGTGTTTTGTAGTTTTCCTTGTAGATGTCTTTTGAATTCTTGGCTAGGTATATTGCTAAGTATTTTATTTATTTACTTATTCTGTTGCAGCTATTATAAAAGGGATGAGTTTTTTATTTGATTCTCCTCTTGGTCTATAGAAGAGCTGCTGATTTTTGTACATTAATCTTGTATCCAGAAACTTTGCTGAATTCTTTAATCAGTTCTAGGAGCTTTCTGGAGGAGTCTTTAGGGTTTTCAAGGTAAACAATCATATCATCAGCAAATAGTGACAGTTTGACTTCTTCTTTACTGATTCAGACACTCTTTATTTCTTTCTCTTTTCTGATTGCTCTGGCTAGGACTTCTGGTACTATGTTGAAGAGGAGTGGTGAGAGTGGGCATCCTTGTCTTGTTCCATTTTTCAGAGGGAATGTTTTCAATTTTTCCTCATTCAGTATTGTTGGCTGTGGGTTTGTCATAGATGGCTTTTATTACACTGACGTTTGTCCCTTGTATGCTGATTTTGCTGAGAGTTTTAATCATAAAGGGATGCTGGATTTTGTTGAATGCTTTTTCTGCATCTATTGAGATGATCATGTGATTTTTGTTTGTAATTCTGTTTATGTGGTGTATCACATTTACTGACTTGCATATGTTAAACTACCCCTGAATCCCTGGTATGAAGCCCACTTGATCATGGTGGATTATCTTTTTGATATGTTGTTGGATTTGGTTAGCTAGTATTTTGTTAAGGGTTTCAGCATCTGTGTTCATCAGTTTGTAGTTTTCTTTTTTTCGGTTATGTCCTTTCCTGGTTTTGGTATTAGGGTGATGCTGGCTTCATAGATGAATTAGGGAGGGTTCCTTCTTTCTATATCTTGTGGAATAGTATCAAAAGGTTTGGTACCAATTCTTGTTTGAATGTCTGGTAGAATTCTGCTGTGAACCTGTCTTGTCCTGCACTTTTATTTGTTGGTAGTTTTAAAATTACCATTACCTTGTTATTGGTCTGTTCAGGATATCTAATTCTTCCTGACTTAAGCCAGGAGGTAGTTGTTTTTTTCCAGGAACTTATCCATCTCTTTAAGTTTCTAGGCTATTTACATTCAGTGTTAGTATTGAAATGTGAAGTACTGTTGCATTCATTGTGCTCTTTGTTGCCTGTGTACTATGTCTTTTGTTTTTGCTTTTTAACTTGTATTTTTGTTTTATAGGTCCTGTTTGATTTATGCTTTAAAGAGATTCTGTTTTGATGTGTTTCCAGGATTTGTTTCAAGATTTAGAGCTCCTTTTAGCAGTTCTTGTAGTGGTGGCTTGGTAGTGGTGAATTCTCTCAGCATTTGTTTGTCTGAAAAAGACTGTATCTTACCTTCATATATGATGCTTAGTTTAGCTGAATGCAAAATTCTTGGCTGATAATTGTTTTCTTTGAGGAGGCTGAAGATAGGGCCCCAATCCCTTCTGGCTTGTAGGTTTCTGCTGAGAAATCTGCTGTTAATCTGATAGGTTTTTCCTTGTGGGTTACCTGGTTCTTCTGTCTCACAGCTGTTAAGATTCTTTCCTTTGTCTTAACTTTGGATAACCTGATAACAGTGTGCCTAGGTGGAGAGTCTTTTTGCGATTTATTTCCCAGGTGTGCTTCTTGTATTTGGATGTCTAGGTCTGTAGCAAGGCTGGGGAAGTTTTCCTCGATTACTCCCCCTAATATGTTTTCCAAGCTTTCAGAATTATTTTCTTCCTCAGGAACACTGATTATTCTTAGGTGTGGTCATTTAACATAATCCCAGACTTCTTGGAGGCTTTGTTCATATTTTCTTATTCTTTTTTCTTTGTCTTTGTTATATTGGGTTAATTCAAAGATGGTGTCTTTGAGCTCTGAATTTCTTTCTTCTACTTGTTCCTGGTTTTGGTAATAGTGTGATGCTGGCTTTTTGATGTCTCAGCAATAGAATTCTGATGAAAGTCTCAGCAATAGAATTCTGAGACTTTCATCAGAATTCTATTGCTGAGACTTTCCAGAGCATTTTGCATTTCTATATGTGCATCCAATGTTTCCTGAAGTTTTTATTGTTTTTTCTTTAAGCTATCTATTTCCTTGAATATTTCTCCCTTCACTTCTTATATCATTTTTTGGATTTCCTTGCATTGGGCTTTGCCTTTCTCTGGTCCCTCCCTGATTAGCTTAAGAACTAACCTCCTGAATTGTTTTTCAGGTAAATCAGGGATTTCTTCTTGGCTTGGATCCATTGCTGGTGAACTAGTGTGACTTCTGTGGGGTGTTAAAGAACCTTGTTTTGTCATATTACCAGAGTAGGTTTTCCGGTTCCTTCTCATTTGGGTAGGCTCTGTCAGAGGGAAGGTCTAGGACTGAAGGCTGTTTTTCGGATTCTTCTGTCCCATAGGCTGTTCCCTTCATGTAGTACTCTCCCGCTTTTCCTATGGATGTGGCTTCCTGTGAGCTGAACTGCAGTGATTGTTGTCTCTCTTCTGGGTCTAGCCACTCAGTGAGTCCACCTAGCTCTGGGCTGGTACTGGGGGTTTCTGCACAGAGTCCTGAGATGTGAACGGTCTACGGGTCTCTCAGCAGTGGAGGATACCAGTGCCTGTTCTGGTGGAGGTGGTGGGGGTGGGAGAGCTGCAGTGGACTCTATGAGGGTTCTTAGCTTTGGCGGTTTAATGCTCTATTTTTGTGCTCATTGGCCTCTTGCTGGGAGGTGTGCTTTCCAGAGAACAACAGCTGTGGTAGTATGGTGGGCGGGGCCCTTAACTCCCAAGATTATGTGCCCTTTGTCTTCCACTACCAAGGTGGGTAGGGAAGGAACATCAGGTGGGGGCAGGGTTAGGTGTGTCTAAGCCAGACTCTCATTGGACGAGTCTTGCTGCGGCTGCTGTAGGAGATAGGAGTGAGACTCCCAGGTCACTGGAGTTGTTTACCTAGTAGGTTTACGGCTGTCTCTGCTGAGTCATGCAGATTGTCAGGGAAGTCCGGGAAAGCCGACAGTCAGAGGCCTCACCCAGCTCCCACACCTGCCTTCTTTTTCTTTCTAAATCAATGAGTTAGGTTGTTTAGGAAATTGTTCAGTTCACTTACCTTTTAACTATATTGAGACAAAATTGTTCCTACATTTTCTTTTTCTTCTTTTTTTTTTGTCTTTTTTTCTTTTTTTAATAAGAAACAGATTCTTGTCCTGTTGCCCAGGCTGGAGTGCAGTGGCACAATCAGGGCTTACCGCAGCCTCGACCTCCCGCTCAAGCAATCCTCCACCTCAGCCCTCAGAGCAGCTGGGATCACAGGCACATGCCACCATGTCTGGCTAATTTCTGTATTTTTTTGTAGAGATGGGGTTTTGCCATGTTGCCTGGGCTGGTCTCAAACTCCTGAGCTCCAGCAATCCACCTGCTTTGGCCTCCCAAAGTGCTGAGATTACAGGTGTGAACAAAGCTTTCTTTGGCTTTTTTCTTTCTTTCTTTTTTTTTTAATCAGGACTCAGATATGTGTAAATTTTATTTATAGTTGTATATAATTTTTTGTTTGGCTTTTAAAAGCTACCCTTGTATGAAATAAATTATCTAATGAATACAAATGCTACACTATTAGGGGACAGATTACTCCCCTTTAGAAGCCTCTATTGATGTGTAGTGATCAAAAAAACTAGTAAACACAGATAAGATTGCAAAATAATAGTTTTGGTTTAGTCTCCCACACTCTTCAGAGAATCAAAGGCAGTAATCGGTAGAATCCATGTCACCGTAAGTTCCTCTCATCAGGGCTGTTGCAATATTTTAAGTGGATTTCATTGCTGGTAATTTAAAAACACATAAATGCATCTCCTGTGGTCTGCATGTGGCAACGGGGAGATCAAGAACAGGAACACGTCTCCGTGGACATTTAATTCTCGGTGCACGGCAGGTGCCTCCCTCCCAGAGACCTGCTTTCCTGGCATAGATATGTGTGTCTCTGCTGCCAGAGATAATTTTTTCTGCTATCGATAGCATTTTATATATATGACAATTCACTTACACGAGGAGTTATTTATGTGGCACTTTGCAAAGTGCTTTAAAAATACAATTGCTATTCAGTTACTCCTTACCAGTCCCTTGTGAGGCTGGTCATGTGTACACATCAAGCTTTAGAGCATCCAGATGCATAATGCTTCATGCTTCAGTCCCACCAGAGTTACAAGCAGGAATCTGGGTTTCCACCCCAGAGCTGCCCACAGGCTCTGGATGTCTCTATTTGTACTGGAAGCTTCCTCTGCAGGAGTCATTTCTAATTCGAATGAGGGATTTGCAGGGAATGGAAGGTCCTAGAAGCTGGGTAGCTGGTGTTTGGTCAGGGCATAGTGCTTAGGACACCCCAAGCCTCTCCCCACCTGTGCCTGGAGTCCAGGAGAGCTGTGGGGCAGAACGGCTGGTCCTTATGAAGAATGATTTTCCTGAAGACGTTCTTCCAGAATGGTCCATGTGGCTATTGTTCTCATTTAGATAATCACTGACTACCCAGAACCCAGACAAGCATGGGTCCTGTCCAGCGCCTCCCAGGAGTAGGCACGAGGGAGGTGGGAAGAGTGTCCCTGGCCCGTGAGGGCCAGCATTGCTCCTGACACGTGGTTGAGCCTGAGAACAGGCCCAGGGGTCCCCATGAGGGCAGGCCCAGGGTGGGATTGGAAGGAAGTGGCAGGAGGCATGAGCCCCAGCCCTTATAGCAGTAGCTGTCACCTTCCCCACGGCTCTGGGACTTGGCCTGTCTATGGGGACAAAGGACAGATGTCTCTGAACAAGCAGGAGAGGGAGGAGCTGTGCGTCCTCAGAGGGCTCAGCCCCACTGGCCAGGGTGGCCACACTCCCGTGTGGGGAATCGGGTGTGGGTCTCCTGCCTGCCTGATGTCCATGAGCTGACGGCCTCTACGTTGGGTGGAGAGAGACGATAGTGTCCATACAGTGACAATGCGCAGCCACCTGGTGCCCCCAGGAGGCCCGAGGCAGCATGGGGAGGTGGCGGGGGAGGGAAGCTGGTCAGAGTCTTCCCGCTCTAGGATGCGCCACCCCTGCACGCCTCCTCTTGTCTGATGCTCACAGCAGCCCTGTGCAGCCAACGTTATTAACTCCATTTTACAGATGAAGAAACCAACATTCAAAGTGGTTATCAACGTGTCCAAGATTATACAACTAATTAGGAGTGGAGAGTGGGCTCATTAGCTTCTCCAATGAGCCAAAGTACCTGTCTGTCTCTCTCTGAGGCTTCAGTTTCCTTAGGTATTAAACGAGTATCTTTTTGTATTTTTTCTGGCTCCAGTGGCCTGTGGCTTTCTGGGAGGCACCCAGCATTCACCTCAGAATTATCTGTGGCGAAGCCGTTCCTGATTTCCACGCTTGATATGACCTCTAGGGAAGCCTTTACCTTTTCTCTGGTTTCCTGGAAGAAGCTGAGTGTTCAGACAGAATGCTGGCAAGAGGGCACGGGGCCGCTGAGATCAGTGAGTTTTTGTCACAACTGCAAGTTGAAGAGGCTGTGACATTTTAGTGAGTCCCCAGCCACATCTTGAGGAAAAAGGGAGTGTCCCAGCCCACAGGTCCCTGCTGGGGATGGGGCTCCAAACGTCTGACAAAGTTTGCCTCTGAACTACTGTTCTCTCCTTTTGAAAGCCATTTGGTTTTAGCTCCTCTAAAGGGCCCTGTATGAAGCATCTGTTTTAAATCAAGAGTATTCTCCTCAATTTCCTTGGGAACATCAATAAGACACTTCTATTTCCAGATCCAAGGTCAAGACTAGCAAAGGCTCTCATCTCTGCGGGGACAGCTTTGCTCCTGGCAGTGGCTCCTCTCCTGCGGGGTCTTCAGGCTTCTACTGCTGGGAAAGTCAGTCGCTTGTGTGACTTGAGAACAAGATAACAACAAAACCTGGAAAAGGCTCCCTTACTTGTGGTATGGGTTGGCCTTACCCGCCACCTCCTGGACAAGAAAGAGGTGGGCAAAGGGGCACTGGTTCTCGATGCCTGTGTAGGAGGCTTCTATACCAAAGTTGGAAAGACCCTTTAGAAAACAGATTGATTGAGTTAGCACTGGTTTTCACTGGCTCTTGGATTTCTTAGCCCGTGTTTGCTGAGCACCTGCTGTGCCAGAGCCTTGGCCTTTGGCTTCAGGAGGGAGCAGGGTCAAGGTGTTGTGGCAGATATGCTCTGTTGCTGAACGAACAGTGTTTCCCAACCTCCGTCTTCTTTCTGGCTGAGAACGTCACACTCAAGTCAGAGGCAGCTGCAAATGCCATCTCACTTTCCAGGCCTCCTCAAAGCGGCGAAGTGCACTTTGAACCCAATGTTGACTAAGGAACCAGCAAGGGAAGCTTTCTAGAGAAATACTGGGGAGGATTTTCTCTCTGACAACAAGAGAAACATGAAGAGAGGCTGTCCTCCCTTCCTTCTGATGGTTTGGTGTGAGGACCGGTGGTCAGCAGCCATCCGGTCACCTTGAGGGGACCAGATGACTCTGAGGATGGCAGAGTGCAAAGGGAGGCAGCAGGTGCCTGACAACTTCATCACGCAGAATTAACCAAGCCTAGAACTTCCTGTTTCTGGACAGATCGACCTGTGAGATAATAAATGTCCTTATTGTTTAAGCTGCTTCAGTTGAAATATTCTGTACTCGTAGCCAAAAGCAACCTAGGTGATACACGCAGGAAACAGGCTTCCCACATAGGAGACTGACACCCAGGGGAGACAGGAAATGCACCCATCAGGCATCTGAAGAGCATTTACCAACCCATGTTGTCCCCGTAATTTACAGCTGGGCCTTATTTTAGAAAAGAGATGCATTCATAGAAACAGTGTATGATACAAATTATAATTCTCCATTAATTTCATAAATGTTTCTGAGACGGGATTTCTACATGCTTAATTGGTCTTCACATAATAGCTCCTAACACTTTGCAGCTTCTTTCTTCCAGTTTGACAAGTGGTAAATATCTGGAAATCTCTACCATTAAAGTAAAATTATTTTGTAAACAAGGTATCCTTTTTACCAAATTAGTATTCATACTTTAATTTATCCTTCTGATAATTTCAGATTTTGGAAATAAGGGTCCTCAGGAGAGCCTCACCTGATTCCAGGCTCTGTGACCATGTCTATTATTCTCAAAGATCAGACAACGGCATAGCATGGAATTGTGGCCACACCTTATTATTCCAAGTGTTTATTTTAGCCTTAGCTGTGACTGGTGCAATGGGATGATAATATGGTGCTTGTGGCTGAAACTCCTGGATAATACATCATTCAAAGGAAGAGGGAAATTATTGGCAGAATTTACCACGGAGCTCTCCACAATCCCATCATATACATCTCAAACCCCTCACCCTTAGTGAGGATCTCAAAGGCTTTAAAGTTGAAAATCAGGAAGTGGATTTTCAGAGAGAGTCCTGGTGAGCCCCATGGGGGACTGGTTCACCTCTTCCACCTCCCTCCTGTTCAGAAGCCTGTTCCCAGACTCTCTTGTTTGCAGAGTGCTGAGTATGGTTTAATTCTGCCAACGAGTGCCTTGAAGCTAGATTAGGAAGCCGGAGTGGAGGCTGAGCCATTCTTCCTCTTCCGGCATGGCGGCAGGTGCATTAGCTCTGGCCAACATGAGTTTTTCCAGTGCATTTTGTTTCCCAGCCACTCCTTTGCCTTAGGACTGCTGGGCAGCCGTAAGCATCAGCAGCCGTTTCTGCAGTTTTATGACTCCCAACTGCAAAGTTAGAGGGGACAGCCTGACCGACTGCCCTCACTCTGACACCAATCACAAATTCAGGCGGTTCCAAAAACTCCTGAAATGATTTGCTAGAAGGCCTCGCAGAACCCATGGAAAGCTGTTAGACACGCAGTTATGATTTATTACAGGAAAAGGATACAGGTTAAAATTGGTCAACAGACAAATCCAGAAACAGTCCAAATGCGGAGCTTCTGTTCTCTTCCCAAGGTCAGGATGCATTAGTCTCCTGGCATCGATGCATGTCAACATTCATGGAGTATTGCCAACCTGAGAAGGTTTTACCATTTCATCTTTTTAAATTAAAGTAACAAGCTGGGTGTGCGCCTCTAGTCCCAGCTACTAGGGAGGCTGAGGCGAGCTCAGGAGTTCGAGGCTCTAGTGAGCCATGATTGTGCCATTGCACTCCAGCCTGGGTGACGGAGATAGACTCTGTGTCTAAAAATTAAAACAAAGCAAAACAAAACAAAACAAGTGGGTTCAAATTTTCCTATTTGATAAGGCTTGGGAAGTACATCCTTCTTCTCCTCGAGTCACGATGGAAGTTTGAAATAGATCATCCAGAAAGTTCAACATGGTTTCCCTGCAGTTTGGGGGACACATTTGACCAGAGTCTGAGTCTCCTTGAAGCACAAGTTTTTGCTGCACTGGGATTGGCCTGTACTCCAGGGATCCTCCAGGTCAAAGGATATGGAAACTTGGGCGGTGTGTGAGAGGTCAGTGTGGTTCCATCTTGGTTTTTCTCCAAGGGGGCCACCTAGAGGGACAGACAGACCTCAGCTGCAGGGAGCTGGAGTAATTGCTGATGACTGAGAGGTTGGGGAAAGAGTGAGGAATCAACCCAGTGGAGATGCATGTACATCAAGGGATCTGATGGCATGAGACCCCCAGCTTTAGGGTGTCTCCAGAAAAGCCATGAAAATGCATATGAGTCAAAAAGCCTCCTCAGTTTCAGAGGGAGTCAGTTAAGTCATAGTTTGTTGCTGTTGCTTTTTGAGACAGGGCCTTGCTCTTTCTTTCAGGCTAGAGTGCAGTGGTGCAGTCATAGCTCACTGCAGCCTCAACCTCTTGAGCTCAAGCAATCCTCCTGCCTCAGCCACCTGTGCATCTGGGATACCAGTGCATGTCCCCACACTCGGTTTTTTAATTTTTTTTTTTTTTGTAGAGATTGGATCTCACTATGTTGCCCAGGCTGGTTGCAAACTTCTGAGATCAAGCAATCCTCTTGCCTCAGCCCCGCAAACTGCTGGGATTACAGGTGTGAGGCACCACACCCAGTGAGTCATGAACCCTTTGGGCTGTAAGACACTTGTCAGTCACCTATTGCCATAGTAATTTTGCTTAACAAACCACTCACAACTTAGCAACCTAAAACTATAAGCATTTATTTTTGCCTCCTGTGTCTTCAGGTTGGCTGGGTTCAGCTGCTCTGGCTTAGCTGGGCTTGAGTGTAGACTGTGGGTTGGGTCCAGGTCCATGCATCTCTCATCCTCTTTGGGGTGGTAGACACCCAGGGCCTGTTCTTTCCATGGTGAAAGGCAGGCATACAAGATGGCAAGCCCAACCACTCCCATTGACCTAAGTAAGTAACATAGGCAAGCTGAGAGGCAAGATGTGGTGAGGTGCACCCTGCTCGCCCTGAAGCCACAGCTGAGTGTAGACAGCTAATACTGTAAGAGGGGACTGAAGAGTTGGGGCCAGTCATTCAATCGACTTCAATACCATTTAAAATTTTAAATCCAAACTTAAAGAAAGATAGGTCATCCCCTTTCTGTGATCTGGGTTCTCAGCCAAGCAGGAGGGAGTGCTGGGGCTGCCACCGAGGACTGACAGTCATTGGGGACACTGGACTTGGCACCAAGAGTTCCCAGTCTCACCCTGCTAAGTGAGCCAGAAGAAAAGTGACGTGAGACACCTGAAGGCTCTGGGCTGGGACTCTTGTCTGCAAAATCAGAGGGCCTCAGCCCATCCCGCTGAAACTAGTGCTGGTGAGGTCCCACAGGCAGGCTGACCTCACGAGTTCATGATCTGTGCACAGAGGAAGCTCTGTGCTTGGTTTCATGCTCTGGGGTTGCTGTCTTGAGATTCTGAATAGTTTTTAGACAGGAGGGTCTCACATTTTCATTTTGTACCAGTCTCCAAAATTGTTGTTGTTGGACATGCCCATGGGAGTGCAGGTTTCCTGAAAATTTACTCATGTAATCAGTAAATCCAGCCCCAGAGGGTCCGCTGCTCCTGTCACCTCATTCATTCTGGAATACTAATGAAGATTACAGCCACCATTTATTCAGTGTTCACCGGGGGCCGGCACTGTGCTAGTAAGGGCTTTACAAACAGCATTCTAAACCTCTACGTTAGACCATTTTGTGTCACCGTAAAGGAATGCCTGAGGTTGGGTAATTTATAGAGAAAATAAATTTAATTGGCTCATGGTTCTGTAGGCTGTACAGGAAGCATGGTGCCAGCATCTGCTCAGCTTCTGGTGAGGCCTCAAGGAACATTTACTCATGGCAGAAGAAGAAGCGGGAGAAGGCACATCACATGGTGAGAGAGGGTGCAAGAAGTGGGGGAAAGGCGCCACACACTTTTAAACAACCAGTGACATGGTTTGACTGTGTCGCCATCCAAATCTCATCTTGAACTGTAATCCAAACTGTAATCCCCATGTGCTGAGGGAGGGTCCTGGTGGCAGGTGATTGAATCATGGGGGCAGTTTCCCCCATGCTGTTCTCGTGACAGGGAATGGGTTCTCATGGGATCTGATAGTTTTAAAGTGTTTGGCAGTCCCCACCCCATCACTTGCTGCCTTGTGAAGAAGATGCTTGCTTCTCCTTCCCCTTCTGCCATGATTGTAAGTTTCCTGAGGCCTCCCCAGTCATGCAGAACTGTGAGTCAATTAAACCTATTTACTTTATAAATTACCCAGTCTCAAGTACTATCTTTAGAGCAGTGTGAAAACAGACCAATACAACCAGATCTCATGTGAACTCGGACCAAGAACGCACTCATTTTCAGGAGGACAGCACGAAGCTATTGATGAGGGATCCGCCCCCATGACCCAAAGGCCACAATACCTTCCACCAGGCCCCATCTAACATTAGGGATTACATTTCAACATGAAATTTGGAGGGGACAAATATTTAAACCATATCAACCTCACGTCAACCTGCACGCTTTTCAGATAATGAGACAGTTTCACTGTTAACATGTAACCTACCTAATAGCACACAGCCAAGATTTGAATCCAGTTTTGTTTCCCCCTCAAGCCTTTCCAGTAGACAATTCTGCTGTTATGTGCTAGGGACTGTGTGTACATCTGGGGACGAAGAACACAGTCCCTGCCCTCAAGGGGTTAGCATCCTACTAACAATACTAGCACACGGGCATGGCACTTCCTGTGTGGCAGACCCTGTTCTCAGCAATTTGTATGTATTAATTCACTTAATCCATGCAATACCAATCCACTGTAGTAGACTATTAGTGGCTCCATTATTGGCTTAAGTGACTTGGTCACAGTCACGTGGCTGAAGGGCAGCAGGGCCAGGCTTCAAGTCGAGGGTCTAGAGCCTCAGAGTTTAAGCACTTGCTGTACCAGCTCTACCCTGGGCTGTGTTGGTTACTTTGGCCCAGGGAGTCTTCTGCCTGCTTTGGTGATGAGGAAAAGAAAGTAAATGAACTATTGAGCTTTTCCCAAGAGTTCCTACCTGGATTCTGGTGACTCAGATTCTGGAGATCAACTGAGAACAGGACACAGCCCCTGCCCTCACGAAGCTCACCCTGCAGAGGGAGAGGCAGATGATGAGAGCTATGCAGTCACCCCTGCAGGGCTTTCAGGGAGTCCTGAGGGGTGGAAGTGAGGCTAGCCTCAGGGAGGAGAGAGGAAAGGATGCCTGGGGCATCTGGAAGGGTGAGAAGGAATTAGCCAGGCAGGGGCAGGGAAGGAGCAGGTGGACAGGGATGAGGGTTTGGGGATGCACTTTGTTCAGAATGGCTGGAGGGAAATGCCTGAGGGGCCCTGGCACTAGATGACTGGAGAAACTAGAGCCTTAGAAAGGTACCCTGGAAAGGCAGGGTCTGCCTTTTGGAATGCTCACAGTGGGCGTGGAACGGAGACTGAATTGAAGGTGAGACGGAGCAGAGAGGCTTGGGTGGAGACCCGGATGTGACAGGTGGGGGCCCGACGTAGGGGGTGGCCCAGGGTGCAGGTACTACTGGGTTCATCCCGTGACACGAATTAGCAGGTTTTGCACACCCAGCTGGGGGAAGCTGCCATGTGACTGAGATCCCAAGCTGTCTGCTCCAAACATGCTCGCTGTTCTTTCTTGTGTCTAAGTCCAAGCGGATTTATTTTCTCACCTCTCTTCTCAGCAGATGGTCTGATTACACTGCTCACTTTCAAGGGAAAATCTCTGCAACCAACTGCATCCTGGGTCTGTTGGTGCCATTTGTTCCTCCCCAGGAAAACTAGACCCGAGGAAGAACATAGCTGGGTAGAGCTGGCTCCATGACCCACCTGTGACAGGGTACTCAGCGGAGGGGTATGCCACCTGGCCCCCGTGTATCCCCACAAAACACCTACCTCATACCGGGCTATGCTCACAGAATGAGGTTCATTTTATTAGTGACCTAACAAAGGCAGCCGGGAGTGGCACAGGCAACTGAGAGCTGATGGACACATCTTTACTGTTGCTTAGGGAGTTAGGGTCTGCTTGGAGTGAGAAACCAAACCTGGCTTAGGAAAGTCTGCAGGTTAGAAGGGGCTGAGAAAGGGAAGGAAAGCAGAGGCCAGGTGATAGGACGGAGGAGCAGGCTGGAGGAGAGGAGAGGGTGGGGAACCCTGGATGGAAGCCCCAGCCTGTAGCTCCATGCAGAGGTTTTGAGGCTGGACAGACACATTTAGAGGAGGGTTGGGGTCCTCTCTAAAGGGTCCTAGAAACCCAGATGGCCCTGGAGTCTAGTTCTTTGAGAATGATTACACCCCATGATAAAATCCCCAATGTGGATCTGTGTTGCTGGCTGGTCCTAAGACGGAGGCAGCTCCAGAGAGTTTCTGGGCTGGCGTTTATAGTGGGCTGTGAGCTAACCCTCCTGGATGCCACAGAAGCCCTCTCCTTTCCCCAGTCTTGGATGGATCCTGGCTCCCAGGCACCATCTCCAGGCATCTCCATGCAGAAAAAGGGTGCCTTCCTTCACATGGCAGTGAGGCTGGTCTCTTCCTTGCCTCCTGTGCTGGCATACAAGGCCCCTGATGGCTGGGGGCTGTGTCTCTCTTTTCAGATGGACTGCCTCTCAGCCTGGGGGCAGGAGACAGAGACAAAGGGGAAGCGGAGAAAGACACAGCTGAAATCATTTCCCTCTGCTTCTATACATTTCTTCCTTTGGATAAAGATTGAGGCAAAGTCAACTAAATGCAAAAGTCAGTATGGTTGGGTTGAGAAATTAAACAGAAAATCAGACTATGTGGGCGTTACATTTCTTGTAGGAATATTAATTCAACTTGGTGGTGGTGTTTGGGCTGGGTAGCGGGTCTGATCATTTGGAGGCCTGCAAGATTGCTTATTCATAGTGCAATTCCTATCCCAGGCATTTATAAAACAGTTTCGGAGTCTTCTTGCCCAGGTCACTATTGTAAATGAGAAGTTATTCCCAAAGGATCTTATCTAGAACAATAAATGGATAAAATTATTGAATTTATTAACATCTAAATTAAAAAGTCTGAAAAATTGAGTTCTAATTAATCAGCTTGCAAACAGCTACCCCCAAGGATAACAGACCCTTTAGCAACAGCTCATGGTTTGAGACATATTTTTTTTAAACAATAATAATATTTTCACAGCAGCTCATATCCAAGGAGTTCAAAGCTGTTCCACAAATGTTAATTATTTAACAACTTTCTGAAACTGAAGCAGATAATTACTACTTTCTTAAGCCCTGTAATGAGGAAATGGCGCTGAGAGGGAAGGGTGAGTGCCTTTGCCCAAGGTTGTAGTCCAGCTTGTCAGAGACAGGAGCAGGACACGGGCAGTTGTCTGACCTTGGTCCTGCTCTGGCCTTGAGCCCTCCGGTCTTTTGGTTCCTGGTCTGAACTCCATGACCAGCCTCCTTCCAGCCCATCCACCCCCATCTTCCATCTTGTTCCCAGTACAGCTCTGTCTTCGCACCTGGGGCCCTGTCTCGGGACTGTGCTGTCTCGGTCTGTACCATCACCCCTGAGCCTGGGGCCTGCCTTGTGTTCCCCAGCCTCCCAGAGACTTGTCCCTGCCCCCCAGGTCCCCTGGTACTGCAGCAGGTGAGGATCCCAGGTGCCCAGGTGAGCCGGCCCCTGCATGGTCTCTCTTACCTGCCAGGAAACCTGCCAAGAGCCCCGGGCTGGTTGCAGCCTCTTCCCACAGCCCCCTCAAGGGCCTCCCAGCCTCTGACCACCTCTGGCTTGTGTGGCTGGTCTTTAGAGAGGCTTCCCCTCTCTGCTCCAGCCTGGTTTATCATCTCTGGGGTCTGACATCCTGGTCTTCTGGGATGCCTTCCTGGAGCCAGGTTCTTCCCTGCAGGGGCACAGGGGCGGGCCTCTCACCTCTCTTGAGGTTTGCCAAGAGCTGGAGGTACCTCCATGACCATCAGGGAGAGATGGGAGTGCAAGGCTGGAGACTTCACTGCCCTCCCTTCTTTGGAGCTGACTGGTGAAATCATCATGCAGGGCCCTCAGTCATTCACATACACGGGAGTCCAGCCAACACTGAGGTCCACCGTGCACTTTCCCTGAAGCATGGCGGGGAAGCTGTGCTCCCTATAAATAATGGGTCATGGAGCACTTTCATACTGGATACATACCTCTGCCCACTGGCCCTCAGTCCGTGGGAAGTAGGAAGAGGCAGGCAAGATTAATCCTATTTTATAGATAGAGAAGGGCAAACATTTTTTGAGTAAGATTGTGTTGGGTAGTTTTATATATGCTATCTCACTGAGTTCTTTCAACATTAGTTTCTCTCTCTTTTTTTTAATAAGAAAACCTCTGTTCAGAGGTTAAGAAAGGTAGCCAAAGTCACATGGTTACTAAGTGAAAAGCCAAGATTTGAGCCTAGAGTGTCTTGCTCCAAACCTGGGCCTTCCCTGGTGCCTTCCTCAGATGGGGTGTCCTGAGACATTAAAAAGGGCAAATAGGTCTCTCATAGTATCGGGTCAATGAATCAGGGAGGATGGGCATGGTGGCTTATACCTATAATCCCAGAGCTTTGGGAGGCTGAGGTGGGAGGATCATTGGAGGCCAGGAGTTTGAGACCAACCTGGGCAAAATAGTGAGACCCTGTCTCTACAAAAATTAAAAACAAAAAATAGCCTGACATGTTAGTGCATACGTGTAGTACTAGCTACTTGGGAGGCTGAGGAAGGGTGGCGAGGGCAGGAGGTCCCTTGAGCCCAGGAGTTCGAGGCTACAGTGAGCTGTGATTGTGCCACTGCACTCTAGCCTGGGCTTAAGAGTGAGACCTTGTCTCTATTTTTTTTAAAAAAGGATGGAAGACAAGAAGCCCAGTGCCTTGATGGCCAACTCAGCCTTCTGTTCTATACCAACTCCTGAGGGTGAGGTAGGAACCCATATGAAGACGATTGATGGTCGCCTTGTAATCCAGCTAACGGTGGTTGGGGTGGTTCAGGAGCAACTTCAAGGGAGGCTCTTTTAATCCCTGTCTGGGTGGTAGTTCTGGCCCTTAGGGGAATGAGAGGTCCCTGGCCTCCCACCTGCGCAGGTGCAGAAGGACAGAACTTTCTGGGTCCTGCTCAGCCTTTATCAAAAGCCATCAACTTCCTGCAGTGGGAGTAATTAGGCTCCTGCTCTGTTTGCTGTGAACTAATTAACTCTCCTCCCCTAGAGCCATTCCCAGAGCCCTTAATCATCTAAAGAGCTACAGCTCCGCATTGGAGGTTGTGCCAGTGGTGGGAGGACACAACGCATGAGCAATCGCAGTGATTTCCTCCAGATGAGTTGGAGAAGGGCTGGGGCCCAAGCCCCCTCATGGCCACAGACCTCTGCTTCAGGGATCGCCCTGTGCAAGAGGGAGATTGAAAGGATTTCCTATTTCTGACCATCACACGTGCTTTCTTAGCGCCCATTCATTCTCTTCCTCATTCATTTACTTGCTCTGTGAACTTGGCGCATTGCTTGACTGGGTCTCAGTTTCCTCATCTTTAAAATGGGAATTCTGTTAGCACGACCTCGTAAGGTTGTTGTGGTGATTAAATGGGATGATGTGTTACACCGTCTAGACAGTGCCTGGCACATAATCAGTGCTCAGTGAGAGTTAGCAATCATCGATATTATTATTGTCAATATTATTAACAACCTCTCAGAACGTCCATTTCCTCAGCTGTAAAACATGGATGTGCCTACCATGTTTTACAGGGCTGTCGACGTAGTGAGAGATAATGTCAGTAAGGCGCCTAGAAGAGCATTTGGCCAGAGCTGAGTAGATATAATGGCTTTCATTATTTTTGTTCATTCAGATGCATTCATTAAGTGCAAACTCTCGGAGACACAGAAGTAAGACAAGGTCTTTGGAGACAGGGCAGTAACCGTAACTGCGTCTATCACTCCAAGCATGGTCTGTGAAGCAAAGGATGGTTTATGCTACATCCATAGATACTTTTTAATTCTGCAAATGAATAGGGTCTTGTACCAGGTATAGACCAAGATGAAATTCTCTCTAACATGGGGTGTGCCCTTCAATTTATAAGTCATTTTCTTATCTATTATCACATTTGACTTTTACATTAACCCAAGTAGTATGTAGACATCATTACCTTCACTTTATCAATAAGGAAACCACAGCCCAGGAGAGAATCATTTCCATTTAGTTGTGAGTTGAGGGTGGCTATTACCAGCATCACTTTGTGGGGGATCTCTTTGTTTTTGTGTTTTTGAGACAAGGTCTTGCTTTTACCCAGGTTGGAGTGCAGTGGCGCAATCTCATCTCATTGCAACCTCTACCTCCAGGGCTCAAGCGATCCTTCCACCTTAGCCTCCTAAGTAGCTGTGACTATAGGTGTGCGCCATTACACCAGGTTAATGTTTGAATTTTTTGTAGGGTTGGGGTTTTATCATGTTGCTCAGGCTGGTCTCAAACTCCTGAGCTCAAAGAATCCATCTGCTTTGGTTTCCCAAAGTGTTGAGATTACAGTAGTGAGCCAAGACACCTAACCCACTTTGTAATCTATAAAAATATTATGCACCCTACCCCACCCTCCAGCTGGGAGGCAGAACCACTGAGAGTTGCCTATGATGGGCAGGGGAGGGGAGAGAAAAGACTCTGATCGACTGAGTGAGTGATTGATTCATTCATTCATTTGCTCATTCATTCATTCATTCTCTCAACAACTAATTGTTGAGGACCAACATGTTACAAGCTCTCTGAAGTCCCCTGGGCCAGCTGGTGTCTCTCAAGTGGTTCCAGGCATGAGAAATTAGGCTGGGGCTTAAATTTGCCAGTAGAAAGAACTAGACAGGTAGAAGTTTGGGTTTGAGGGCTTACAAAATTTCCATCTTCCTCCTGAGGGACCTGGACCCCCTCTGTGCCCAATGAGTCACATTCCTTCACAGAGAAAGGAACCACGGTAGACTTTTCATATAAAAATGAGTGGCGTAATGATTTGCAGGCCAGGCACAGTGGCTTACACCTGTAATCCCAGCACTTTCAGAGGTGGAGGCAGGAGGATCACTTGAGGCCAGGAGTTCAAGACCAGCCTGAGTGGCCAGGTGAAACCTCATTTCTACAAAAAAAAAAAAAAAAAAAAGGAACAAAACTAGCTGGGAATGGTGGCATATGCCTGTAGTCTTAGTTACTTGGGAGGCTGAATCAGGAGGATTGCTTGAGCCTGGAAGGTCAAGACTGCAGTGAGCCATGACTGTACCACTACACCATATCCTGGGTGACAGAGCAAGACCTTGTCTCTGAAATATATATATTATGGACACACATACACACATAATGGCTTTCATTATTTTCTACCAAAATATCAACAGAGGGAGGCATGTGGATTAAGATGGGATGATAGAGGGCAGGCTGATGGGGAAAAAGGGACCATCTGTGGACACATGTGATGCTGAGAGCAGAGATCTCACTCAATGCCACCTCTGGGCCTTCAGTCCAGCCCCTTCCCCATTCCCCTGAAAGCCCTTCCTCTTTTTATGTATCTAAATGCTTTCCTTTCAACTTGACATCCTTCAATAAAAGAAAGAAGAAAGAAAGAAAGAAAGAAAAAGAAAGAAAGAAAGAGAAAGAAAGAAAGAAAAAAAGAAAGAAAGAAAGAAAGAAATGCTTTCCTTCCCCCCCTTGGTTAATACTCACCTCTCACCCTCACGTGACTTCCTAGACTTATCTTACCCGTACTTGATCTTTCCTTTCTCTGAAATTTTATTTCAGTTGGACTCAGGACTACATCCTCTAAGTCAATTGCCTTTGAGTGGGTCACTGTCTACAGCTCATATTTCCCCGGGTTATGAGCTCCTTGTGAGCAGGGCCTTGTCCTAAACCCTTCAGTATGTTCACGGCCTCGAGCTGTGGAGAATCTCATCTTCATTCCCAGGAGCCTGCCCTGCATTAGGCCCTCATTGCCTCTTCCCTGGGCCAGGGCAGCCGTGGCTCCGGCACATCACTTAGCAGGAAGCACCTGCTCTTTGCTTTTCAAATCCTCCCTCAGCTCCTCTCTCCTGCAGACTGACATTCAAGCACGTCTTCTGATCACCAGGCCTCTCCCTGGCCACTGCCCTCATTGAGCACCTGATGATCCAGCCCCAGGGGCCCACATAAGCAGGCACATTGGAGCTTCTCTGTCCAGCTCATTCCTGTTCTTCCATGAGTCTGTCTAGAAAAATACTACCAATCTTTCGAGGCTGAACAAAAATGTCACATTGTCATTTCAGAGCGCATGCCACAGGCAGAGTTAATTCCCTCTTTCACAGTGATTCCATAGCATGTTTTCTGTTTTGTTTTTTTTGTGAGATGGAGTCTCACTCTGTTGCCCAGGCTCTAGCACAATGGCGTGATCTCAGCTCACTGCACCCTCCACCTCCCAGGTTCAAGTGATCCTCCTGCTTCAGCCCCCTTAGTAGCTGGGATTATAGGCTTGCACCACGATGTCTGGCTAATTTTTGCATTTTCAGTAGAGACGGGGTTTCGCCATGTTGGCAAAGCTGGTCTTGAACTCCTGACCTCAGGTGATCCATCCACTTCGGTCTCCGAAAATGTTGGGATTATAGGCATGAGCCACTGAGCCAGGCCATGTTTTCTGTTTTTAAAGCAGCCCAGTTCTAGGCCTGTTGGAAGGGGTCATGGAGCCCCGAGTCCTGGCTCAGTGGGTCCTCTGGGAGCATCAGTTCCATGACCCCCTTGTCCTTCCCTGGTTTGGCACTGAACCCCACATAAGGCTCTTTACAGCTCTCGCCCGGCAGCCTGCCCTCACCATTTTACTATTTGTGTCAAGTCGTCACCTTACAGAGATGCTGCCAAGACAAATGAGATAATATGCAAAAGTGCCTTAAGCTCCAGAAGATGGGCTGTGTTATTACGGCTGTAAAGCTCTCTACTGGGGAAGTCAAACCTGACGACACTGAATCTGGAAGGGGGAGAAGAAGGAGGGGGAGGAGGGGGAAGAGGAGAAAGAGGAGAAGGAGGAGGAGAAGGGGAGGAGGGGAAGGAGGAGGAGGGGAAGGAGGAGGCAGGGGAGGAGGAAGAGAAGGAGGAGGGAGAGTCAGCAGGAGCAGAAGGGCTGAGCTGATCAAGCCAAGTCTCTTCTCCCAAACTCAACAACCAAAGGAGTCTTCTTCTGAGGGTAAGAGGGTGGTGGGCAGAGTGAGGCCAGGGACCTAGCACGGGGCAGGATGCTCCAGAAGGGTCCGTTGCCATCTGTTGGGTGAACTTGGCCAGCTAGCACTTGATATCCTCTCTGTGGAGGTTTGAATGACAAATGTAAGCAGCTAGGCCTCTTTAACGGGGCTCTTGGAGGATGGATCCTGTTTGGCGCAGCATGAGTGGGTGTGTTTACCTGAAGGCAGCATTCCCTGGTCTCTCTGGAAACCACACTTCTTAGAAACAAAGGCTCTCACACCATCATATGGTGTGACTCACCGCCACCCTTTGTCCCTCCACTCACGGAGGTGCCGCGGATATGCTCTTCCTTGCACGAGTAACTTGTTTTCCCTCCAAGAGAGCTTTCATTTTCTCCCAGCCCGACTTAGTCATTACTTATTTGGTGAATTCTTAAGTGGGTGACTGAGCAGACTATCAAGGCCTTGGAGGAGGGGGCGCTTTCTTTCTTGCAGCTTGCACAGCTGGCAGCAGGATCCTGGAAAAATGAGGGGAGGGTGCAGAGTGCATATGAGAGGCCTTTGTGGGTTTTTCTCCTGACCTGTGCACCTACTTCCTGCCTCCATCTCCCTTCTAATGCTCTCACTGAGAAGCTCCCAGCTCTTTCTTCAATTTACCCAGGGACCGCCTCCTCTGGGAAGCTTTCTCAGATAACCCTGATGCCCCCTGCCTATCATTTCCCCCATCCCTAATCCCCATGGCACAGGATTGGTGTATCTGTCAGCTTTCCCCCCAGGATCCAGGGAGGGCAGGAACTCTCACTCCTCTTTGTATGCCCGGGGCCTGATGCAGACCTGGAAATGCCTGTTTGTTGACTGACTGTCAGAGCCCAGGCAGGCACAGGCTTAGCTCCACAGGCAATTTGCTCTGTGGTCTTTGGAGGAAATCAGGAATGTGTCCCCTGAGGTCTTTTCCTTTTCGTCTCCTAGCACAGCTGCTTTATTTGTTTGGGATGCTTTATTTTGTTTGGAAACCTGGGAGCAAGTCAGGGTCTCTAGCACCCTCTGGGTGCCCAGGGCTGGTCCTCACTCTCTACTACTTCCCCCTTCCCTGCCAGCCTTTGCAGACCCCTTGCCCTGCACCTCATGCCCGTCTGAAAGGGTGGCAGGCCTGGCCCCAGTGGCCACTTCAGATGTTACTCATGAGGGCTCCGGGAGCCTTGAGCCAGGCCCTTTTGGCCACCTCAGCACAGCCACACATCACAGCCACCTTGTCCTTGGCAGATTGTGTTCTCTTTTTTTGGCTCTCTTTAATCGTGGTGAAATACACATAACATAAAATTGATCATCTTAACCATTTTTATGTGTACAGTTCACTTGCACTGATTATATTCACATTGTTGTCCAGCCATGACCTCCCTTAATTTCCAGAACTTTTTCATTTTCACTAAAATGAAACCCATTAAAACCCAATTCCCTGTTTCCCCCTCGCCCAGCCCCTGGCAACCACTGTGGTACTTTCTGCCACTATGGATTTGTGGCTGCTTCTTTTAATGGTACGAAGGTACTTAAGGGCAGTGTGAGCCTGGGTCAGAGTATTGACCACCCGTACCACCTGGAGGTTCCAGGCACCAGGCCCTGTTCTGCTTAAGATGAGAGTGGGCTTGATTTTGACACTTTTGGATGGCAGAGCCCAGAGCAGAACCCAGGTTCATTTCATTCTAAACCCATGTTCAAAACTCCAAAGAGTCAATCTTGAATAGGGGTTGTATTAGTCTGTTTGTGTTGCTATAAAGGAAAACCTAAGGCTGGGTAATTTTTAAAGAAGAGTTTTATTTGGCTCATGGTTCTGCAGGCTGTACAGGCATGGATTCAGCATCTGCTTGGCTTCTGGTGAAGCCTCAGAAAGCTTTTACTCATGGTGAAGGCAAAGGGGGAGCATGTGCGACATATGCTGAGAGAGGGAGCAAGAGACGGGAGGAGGTGCCAGGCTCTTTAAACAACTAGCTCTTGCCTGAACTGATAGAGCGAGAACTCACTCATTATTGAGAAGAGGGCACCAAGACATTGAACGAAGGGTCTAAACACCTCCCATGAGGCCCCACCTCTATCATTTCAGCATGAGGCCCAGAGAGGGCAAGTGCCTTGCCCTAGGACATACTTTCTGTAAATGGTAGAGACGGGATCCTGACCCTGCCTGTCTCACCCCAGTTACTGGCTTACCCCAGTCTTAACGACACCAGAGGCATTTCAGGAACCTTGTTAGAAGAGAGCAGGGGGCTTGGGGCAAGCTGTGGCTTTAGAAAATTGCGACCTTTGGAGTTCCTTGAATCATTTATCCTTAATGGTTTATTCATGAGACCAGTTGTGTCCATGGACACCCAGGCTTCACGTTTTTCTTTCCTCCTTGCTGAGAGTTTCTTTATTACAAATGAATGTTGAGAGTGAGTTCTCCCAGGGGTGGTGCAGTTAATACCGCTACAGCCCGAGGCCGCTAGGCTCTCCAACCTAGCCCTGGCTCTTGGAGGAATAATAACTATACTAGCTCACTTTCATTAAGCACCTTCTATCTGCCAGGCACTGGTTTACCCATGTAATCTCATCTAATCTTCACAATTGTCTTAGGTTGGGTTTTTTAGAAGCAGATTTAAAATGAAGATTCTCATGCAAGGGCCCTGCTGAGTGAGTGCTAACAGGAGAAATTGACATGAAAGTGAGGGAAGCCGGAAAGAGCCGGTGAGGAGGCCAGACACATAGGAGCCCCGTCTGGAGTTTTGCCTCAGCTCCACCCGACCGGGCACCCTGTAGCCTGGGTGATACCTCGGAGTTGCCCTGCCTTGAAGCAAGGGCTTTGGTTCCTCTTATTAGTTAGTGGGTGGGCAGGGTGTGGGGCTAGGGGTTTAACGTCTCAGGAATCCTCAGGTGAATTGGCTTAAGGAGGCAAAGGCAATTTTCCACAGAAGGGTGCAGCTGAGGGCTGTTAGCAGCCCAGACTGAGAAAGGGTGTGTTGGTGGGCCTTCACTGGCATCTTCTGAACGATCTTCCGAGGTATGTTCTAATACTATCTCCATATTATAGAGGAAGACTGAGGTCCAGGGAGGGCAAGTGCCTGGCCCTAGGACATACTTTCTGTAAATGGTAGAGGCGGGATCCTGGCCCTGCCTGTCTCACTCGTCTCCGGCTTACCCCAGTCTTACTTCAGGCTCACCCCAGTCACCAGCTCCTATGCTGCTAGAGACAGGAGGCTTCATTCCAGGAGCTGTGGCTGATTCTGGGAGTACTTCTGTCTGCCTGGCTCTGGCTTTTGCACTGCATTAATAGCTGATAAACCCGCAAATCCCAGGGCTTAACACGGTAGGAGTTTCTTTTTTGTTCACATGAAGTCCAATTCGTGGTGGGGGAGGAATTGGTGTCCCACAGTCATTCAGGGCCCGAGGCTGGTGGGGTCTGTCCTCCTCCAGGCACGGCCCCCATGGAAGCTCTGGGTATTACTATTCAGCCAGCAGGTAAGGCAAATGAGAGCATGGAGGACGATGCAGGAGGCTTTGAGGACCAAGCCAGGAAGCGGGGAACACCAGTTCTACCTTCGTTCCATAGGTTAGAACCCAGTCACTGTCTCCTCTGAGATGCAAAGGGGACTTGGTAATGCCCCAACTGGGCAGCCTCAACTCTGCAGAGTGGAGGGAGATCCTCAGACAGGTGGCCCACAGCCCCCAACTTGGCTTCGTGTTGTCCCCAACTTGTCCCCATGTCTGATCAAGCATCATTGTCCAGGGTAATACCTGGAGTTCGTCTTCTCGTGCCAAGAAACGTTGTCTCTTGCAAGAGAGAGGGGCGCCTGAATGGCACTTCTGGCCCACGGCAGAGTGTACAAGATTTTATAGACAGGCTTGAGGAAGCGGTCTCTGATTTATGTGGGGCCCACAGATTGGCTGGACCAGGTGTGACTTTACATAGCATGCAGGGAAGCTGGCCACCCCACTCTAATCTTATTATGCAGATCGGCTTTTCCACTTGGCTGGCACCATGTTGTCTGCTTGTTACTGCACATGTGGTAAAGAGAAGGGAAGACAGAGCTGCCATGTTGGCCATGCCTAGCCCCAGGTAGCCCCTTTTCTACTGGCAAAACTGCCGGCATTTGTTGGTGCAGGCTTCTAACTTGCTTGTCTATGTCTGCAGCTCGATTTTGCAGGCTGCTCTTTGTTAGAAAAGAAAATGATTGCTGGGTGCGCTGGCTCATGCCTGTAATCCCAGCACTTTGGGAGGCCGAGGCAGGTGGATCATGAGGTCAGGAGTTGGAGACTAGCCTGGTCAACATAGCAAAACCCCGTCTCTACTAAAAATAAAAAAATTAGCCAGGTGTGGTGGCATGCTCCTATAGCCCCAGCTACTTGAGAGGCTGAGGCCAGAGAATCAATTGAACCTGAGAGGCGGAGGTTGCAGTGAGCCGAGACCACGCCACTGCACTCCATCCTGGGTGACAGAGCGAGACTCCATCTCAAAAAAAAAAAGGAAAGAAAATGATTTTGGGGCTGCTTTTCATTAAAGGAAAAACCTTACAGAGGACTTCTTTACCCTCACTATCTGCCTCAGTAATTTCTTTTTAACTCCTATGTCACTTCCTTGGTCCTGAGGGGTCAGCTTGGGCTGTCATTCCTTGTCTCTAGCCTCCATCCCCAAGTGGCTAAGTGTTCTTGTACTAGCAGTTGCCCTGGGGTATATCTTCAGGGCTGTTCTCAGGGTGGCACCTGGTCCCTGGAGCATTGTTTTTGTCCATTTCTGGGAGGTGGGTGGGGGTGTGGGTGAGGCCGAGGCTGCTGGGGGCTGGGAAGCCTGGCTGACTTCAGCATCAGCACTTTTTCAGAGAAGCCAAGTCAGACCCAGACAGAGTGACGATCTGGGGAAGGAGTCTAAAATCCTAATACTAAACAGAGTCTGCATCTCAGTCATCCAATGGATATCCTTGGACCTACTTAGTGCCTCTAAAAGTGTGTCCTAAGCCAGGCCCAGGTGATACAGAGGTTAGAGCCCCCACAATGGAACTCACGACCCAGTAGGAGAGACAGAAATGACAGCCCACAGTGATATCACAGCACACACAGCGTCATGATGGGAGGAGGCCCCTGGGGCAAGGGGGGGGGCCTCTACCTGAGACTGGAGGAGTCTGGCATGGCTTCCCAGAGGAGGTGAGGCCAAGGTCTTCGCAGACCCCACCTTGAGGGCTGACTAGGAGCTGTCCAAGGGAGATTTTGAGAGGGGGATGGGTAGTGGGTGGGTGCCTGTTGAGCACGGGGAATGGATAGGATCAACAGTTGCATGGCTGGGGGATGTAGGAGAAAGAAGCAGGCCACTCATGGGAGGCCTCGAAGGCTGTGCTGGGGTGTGGGTTTCCTCCTGAGGGCTATTGGGAGTCAATGAAGGACTGCTCAGGAAGAAACCTACCCCGCTTTGTGTTCTGACTGTCAGGTGGAGGATGGTGAGGAAGGCGTTGCATTATTCTACGTGAGGAATAAGGACCTGAATTTAGGCAGTGGCTGTCGGAACAGAGTGGAGTGGGCGGACTGCAGAGATATTTAGGGTAGAATGGGTGAGGGTGGGAGGGTGGGATTAGGGAGGAGTGGGGACGACCCCCAGTTTTCTGGCTTGGAGACTGGTAAATGGGGCCATTCACTGAACGGGACCAAGGCCATACATTCCAGGGCGGCAGGGAGGCACTCAGTGCAGCGGGAAAGGCACTGGCATGAAGCGCCAAGGCCTGGCTTCTAGTCCCCCATTTTCCCTTTAGAAGCCAAATGGCCTTAGGCGAGCCATTAAGCTTTCAGTGCCTCAGTTTACTGATTTGCAAAATGGCACCTATATCTGCCTTCCCCCAGGGAAATGTGAGGATCAAATAAAACATGTGAGTGAAAGTATCTTGAAAACCACAAGGAGTTCGTGAATATAGGGAGTTAAACCAAAAAGAAGTGACCACAGGAGAGGCCACAGATCGGACAGCTAAGAAGTCACTGGAGATCCCTTCTGAAATACGTCTGAGCCAGCCCTGGTCTCAGAGCTCCCCAAAGAACCTTCCGGCATGCTGAGGCCTGAGCGCAGAGGCGTCACTGGGATATGGATCACTGGAACCATCCTACTATTGCTGCTGCTTGCAGGCACGTCCCATGTGGTGCTTCTGGGTGGGAGGTGGAATGACCTTTTCTCTAATAGCCTCCATGGGCCTTACAGACCCCAGTGGCTTGTCAATTAGCAGGTTCTGAAGGCAGCAATGTTGCAGCCTCTGCCATGAGCTGCAGCCCTCTGGCTGCCCAGGGAAACGTGCTGGGCTCAGCCAAGGGCTCTGGGACCACCACCCTCTGGATTTAGATTCCCGTGAGCACATTCCTCCCTTGCCTTTGAGAAGCATCTGTTTGCAGACGCCCGTAGCTCCCTCTCCTTTGCTCTACAAAAAATGTTAAGCAAACATTTAGGGAATAAGGGCTTTATAATGATGAGAGTAAACATTGAAGAATACCAGCTATTATAAGACGTGTTTTAAAAAAAGGAGAAAAAGAAAAATAAATGGAAAAATGCTGCTTTCCCTGAACAGGCCACTGTGTGGAAGAAGGATAGAGGCTCAGCCTTTCTCACACCTTCTAATTTTGGGCCACAGCTCCAAGACCTAGGCCTGCAGAAGGCTCTTAAAGAGCTCCAGTGCTCTGGTGTTTTCAGTTCAAATGAGGACTTTTTCTGCCTGGAATCTTAGAAAAGCAGGATGGGTAGAACACGAAGACCAGAGAAGACCAGCTCTGCTGAGCTCCAGATGGTATGGAGCTTCAGGCTGCATACACCCTGAGAGAGAGATAAGGAGAGAAGGCCTGGGAGAAGGAGACGGGGCCACCCTTGGGCAGCCTCCTGAGACTGCACTATGCAATCCAAAGTCTGGTAAGATGTGAAGGATTGGCTGGGCGCTCAGCACTTTGGGAGGCTGAGGCAGAAAGATCTCTTGTGCCCAGGAGTTCGAGACCAACCTGAGCAACATGGCAAGACCCCATCTCTACAAAAAATACAAGAATTAGGCAGGCATGATGGGTGCATGCCTGTAGTCCCAGCTACTCGGGAGGCTGAGGCAGGATTGCTTGAGTCCAAGAGTTGGAGGCTGCAGGGAGCTATGATGATACCACTGCACTCCAGCCTGGGTGGCAGTGTGAGACCCTGGCTGGAAATCCAACAATGTGTGAAGCATTGCCCTCCAGGAAGAGATCTTTACTCCTCTCCTCCCCATCACACACTTACGCCGCTAACTCCCTGCACGCTGAGCTAAAGGAAGGGCCTGCTGAGAGCTCCATGTCTGGTAGGCCATTCAGTCACCCCTTAGCTTTATGAAAGTACAACTGATATACAAAAAACTACATGTAATTAATATATACAATTTAGGGAGTGTATATGTACATACTTATGTTACCCATACCACATTCAAGATAATAAACATAGCTATTACCTCCAGAAATTTCCTGGGGTTCCTTTTTTTCAGTGCATGCTAAGAACCCTTATCATGAGATCCCCTCTTCTAATACATTTTAAGTGCAAAATACAGCAGTCCTTCCTTATCTGCCATATTGCTTTCTGTGGTTTCAATTACCCATGGTCAACCATAGTCTGAAAATATTAAATGGAAAATTCCAGAGATAAACAGTTCATAAGTTTTAAATAGTGCACCGTTTCATCGTGCTTCTGAGTAGCATGATGAAATCTCTGATCATCTGCTTCATCCCACCTGCGACACGAATCATCACTTTGTCCAGTGTCCTCACGCCGTCTGCACCATCCGCCCGTTAGTCACTTGGTAACCATCTTGGTTATGAGATTGTCTGTCTTGGTATCAAAGTGCTTGCATTCAAGCAATCCTTATTTTACTTCATAAAGTCCCCGAAGGGCAAGGGTAGCGATGCTGGCATATTGTTATACTTGTTTCATTTTATTATTATCTTTGTTAATCTCTTACTGTTCCTAACTTACAAACTAAACTTTGCAATACATACAGATGTATAGAAAAAACCATTATATATATATATATATATATATATATATATATATATATATATATAGGGTTCAGTACTATGTTGCAATTTCAGGAATCCACTGAGTGTCTCAGAACATATTCTCCACAAATAAGAGGGGGTACTATACCTTATGGTTAACTGTAGGTGCTAATGCTGTACAGCAGATCCCTGGAACTTACTCATCTTGTATAATTATGACTTCACACCCATTGAACAATGACTCCCGACAACCCCTTCTTCCGTTGAGTTTTTCTCCTAGAATCCTTGCCCCACCTCTCTCTGGATGTAGAAGGCAGGAGTTTGACAGCCGGCAGTGCATCCCCGTCCTGACTCTTTCTGGCTGTCAGCTCCAGTCACTTACTGTCTTGGACCTTAGCTTCCTTACCTGAAGTGGGTTCACAAAGGACCTACTGCGTAGGTTGTTGTGAGGGTAGATGAGTGGATCATGGACCGGCTTGGCTGGGGCATAATACACACTCAGCAATAATACATGCTCGGCATAATATATAATACATGCACAGTAAGTGCCAGACACTCTTAGGCCCCTTCTCTTCTCCCTACCCTAGGCCAGGAGCCCCAGGCCGAGAGCCAGCGGTGGCCTTATCCCTGAGGTACACTTTCTTGGAATATGGGCTTGCCAGGCTCACCCCAAAATGAGCCTCCCTGGGCTCCAAATTTGGTTTGGTATCCTTCCAAACTGCTTTCCTAGGACCCCATAAGATTCAGAAAGGTTAATGACTTCCAGGAAGCCTCTTTACCTCCTGCAGGAAGCCACTGTCAGTTTGTAGAACAGCTTTAGAAAAGATGCGTTTCATTAAATTTCAGAGCTTGAAAGGGACCTTTAGAAACCATTCGCAGCACCACAGGCCTCTCCAGCAGGAACCGACTCCAGATGGGCCGATCAGCCTCGGAAAGAGAACAAGTGTGCTGTGGAATAGATGCCACATCCAGAAAAGAGAGAGAGAAGGATGTTGTGCCTGGTGACATTTACTCTCCAGGAAGGTTTGATGAACTTTTGCGGGGTATAGACTTTGAATTAGCTAAAGGTGTTGGAATTTTGGGGGCTGTTGGTTCTTGTTGAGTTCCTTGGGGAGTTGAGCTTGGGAAAGTTGGGCATGGAGGTGGAGGTTTCATGATGGAACTGTTTAGGGAACTTTTTAAAAACCCACGTCCTCCCCTATCCCCCATCAGGGTATCTGAGAACCTTCACTGTGGGGAGCGTGTGCTGTGGAAAACCTTCCAGGTGATTCTGATACATATCCTTGACTCTGGCCAAGAAGCACAGGCCTAGGCCAAGGACAGAGAGTAGGCAGCCTGCACTAATGACATCACAGCACTGCCCTGGCTGATAGACCAGGACATGGGAAAAGGAGACCCCATATTTTTGGCATTTATAGTTGACCCATTCTTTTCACAGATGTCCCTTCATTTGCTGTCCAAGTTTACACTCAGATAATCAGGGCTGGCCTATCTCCATTTTGCAAATGGGAAAGTTGAGGCCCCGCTAGGACAAGTGCATGCTGCGAAAAGGGAAGAGCCAGAGGAGGAATCCAGCTCTTCTGAGCCAAGTGGTGGTGGTCTCAGCCCTGGGTATACTGAGGGTGTGACCAGTGGCACTGTGGACATTGTCCAGGTGGAGGTGGGGAGACTTTAACATGTGCTTTAAAAAAGCATTTTTTTGGCCCGTTTGTCAAACTCACATGAAAAGCCCCCAGTTTCTTTGATGTCATTGGAGCTGAGCTGTCATAGTTCTCTTACAATCATTTCTGAGCAGGCAGCCTCCAACAGTCGTGGAGCGAGGGGAGCTTCTCAACTCTCCTGGCAAGGGCTGAGCGGTGAGATGGATGTCCACACACATTATTCTTTGGTTTGATTGGAGCCCAGAAGTCTAGTAGGGAATAATTAAAGCTAGCTTCCAACTGGGGATCAGGCACAGATGATGGACTGGGTTCCCCAAGCTGGATGACTTCGAAGAGGAGGTGGCAGTGAGTGGGGCAAAGATCTGATGAGTGGAGCAGTCTAGGCAGCAAGGCCTGGTGCTCAAGGGAACTACATTCCAGGTATGGTGGGAGGCTGGCCCGACCATCTTTACTCCCTCCGCCCTCCCACGGTGCCTGGAGCCAGGAAGGCCAAGGGCTGAGGCATCCAGGTGAGAGCTGTCCCTTGTTACCCAATACTCCTTCTGAAGGAGCTGGTCATGAGAAGGGGACAGAACCTTTCTGCAGGCCAGAGGTGGGGCAGGAAGTGGTGAGGTTGGCAGACTGGAAGCAGTCTGAAATTGCCTGGTCACTGGGCACACATGGACCTGGTTAGACTCCCATGGACATCTGAGTATGGGAGTTTTGGACAGGAGATAGAGGCAGCAGCTTTCTTATCTCTGAGCCCTTGTACTCCCCTGCTCACCTTGCTTGGGGCTTCTAGCTGCAGTGACTCAATTGTACACCACCTGAGAAAACACTGGAATCTCTGCTAATCAAACAGTGATGTTGGTCAGTGCTACAGATATGACTTTGATAGACACCAGTGTGAAGCCTGCAGACATGCGCGTTACATTCCTTTTGGGAAGGATTTGTTGCAAGTTTTCAGGCCATTTCTGTTGGTGGGACCTTATTCATCTCCATAGGCTGATGAAGCCTGGGGAGAATTGGGGCTGCAGACAAGGAAGCTGGTGCCCTGCTTGGGAAGTGATTTGCCGAAGCCCACGGTAGTGAATGTTAGGGTGAACCCTTCAGATGCCCCACCCAGGACTGAGGCTCTCATCTCCCAGTCACCGGGAATGTGGCCTCCTGCTGGCTCACATCTGAGTCCTTTCTGGGAATTGCCCTCAGTCAAAGAGAGCCCAGCCAAGACCATGTTCCCTTCCTGGAATAGCCAGACTCATTCACCCAACAAAGATGTTGGTCCAAGAACACTGCCCAATAACGCCCCTGCCTGCTAAGCTCTATCTAAGAGCCTGCTTCCCAGGAGCCTGAGCTAGGCAGCTCTCAGCCTGTGGGCTTTATATCACTGCATACTTCTTGCATAGGAGGAGAGACAGTGAACACAGCTGAGCCCTACTGCCAACCTCAGGACCCTTAGATTTGTGCCCGAAGCACTCCTTCAGAGCCTTGGAGATACGTATAAAAAATATGGAAGAAGTCCCTGGAGAGAGTGTGCTTCAGATCCAGGAGGCTGTTTGCTGTGTGTCCTCAGCTCCATGCGGTGCTTGTGAAAAAATGGAGACAGCAGAATCTAGTCTAACCTGCAGACACTTTGGCTCTTTATTTACCCAGATGTCCATGGCATCGCAGGAACAAGCCATAGTAGGCCTCACTTCTAGCCAGAGAGCAGGTTTTGCAAAGATCTGTATGTTGTTCAGCCCTTTGTAGTAGTCAGTGTTCTCTGGAGGAACAGAGTCAATGGGATGCTGTTAGGAGAGGGAGATTTACTTTAAGGAGTGGCTTCCATGACAGTAGAGGCAGCTGGCAAGTCCAAAATTTGCAGCATGGGCCTGCAGGCTGGAGACCCAGGGAAGAGCTGATGTTACAGCCGGAAGACAATCGGCTGGTGGTATTCCCTCCTCCCTGGGAGAGGTCAGTCTTTGTTCTCTTAAGGCCTTCAACAGATTGGATGAAACTCACCCAGAGGGCAGTCTGCTTTGCTCAAAGCCTACTAATTTAGATTTTAATCTCATTTAAAAATACCTTCATGGCAACATCCAGATGTGTTTAGCCAACTATCTCAGTGCCGCTAAGTTGATGCATAACATTAACCATTACATCCTCCACATTGTAAAATCTCCATTCATTTCAGTCCTGGGAGACTTCTGCTCTCATTGCCTTAACAGACCAAATGCTCCAGAGCCGGCACCATTCTTAACTGGGCATGAATGTCGGCCCTCAGGGATTCTTCTGGGGCTTTACCTTTTCTTGTAAACGGTGTACATTTTTTGATCTATCACATTTCTATTTACCATGGGCTTGAGAGTTTATTCTGTGAAGGGCCAGTGAGTAATGATTTTAGGATATACAGGCTACATATATCTCCGTTGTATATTCTTCTTTGTTTTGGAACTCTTTGAAAATATAAAAACCATCTAGCTTGCTGCCCATATTAAAACAGGCCAAGGGCTAGATTGGCCTGCAAGCTGCAGTTTGCCAGCCCTTGATTTAAACTCCTAATATTCCAGGTGCATCTGGATGCTTGACATTCCTGGGCCACTTCACATCGCTAAGTGCCCTCCTCCAAACTCTTCTGAAGCCTGGTTGTTCTGTAGAAACCTAAATAACACAGATGCTGTGAGGACAACTGAAAGAGAAGAGCCTCTCTTTCCAAAGCTCTAATCACCAAAGTTCCCCCGAAAGATGTTTTGGAAACTTGTTTAGAGAGAAGGAAAGCTGCAGAGCATGGGGAAGGCGTCTCCATCATGAAAGCTTTATGCTGGGAGAACAAAGGGTGAAGAACATAGACCATCAGCCTCCTTCCCACCATGATTTTCCAGCACAGTCTCTTCCAATTCTGTTTCATGCTTAGGGTCCCCAACAGAGAGTGCTACCCCGAGTGGCCCCCAGGCTGGGAGGAGGGGAGCGGCCTGGCTGTGACAGCTGCCTCTGGCTGATGAAACACTGTCCTGGAGCCTGGGGCCTGGAAAGGTGCCTGCTAGGTGGGCTGGAGCCACAGGCAGCCAGTGAGACCCCCTCAGCCCCACAGAGAGCCTTTCAGGACCAGAGACATGGATTACGAAACCTAGCTTTTTGGTGTGTATGTGGAGGGTGAGGGGTGGCAAGGATGAGGGTTTTTACACACCGCCAGTGAATCAACTTAACTGCGTGATCCTTTATGAAAACATGAACTCTTACCCTGGCAGATGTTATTTTAGTGTGTGTGGGCTCCTCCCTGAATGAGAGTTCAATGAGAATGGAAATAGCTCCATTCATTGCTCCTCTAGGTTTGTATTTGATCTCTGGTTTTAAAGAACCCCCTTCTCATCACTTGAACTTTCATTCTTGGGCTTCCTTTCCTTCCCCTCTGTCCCTCCCTCCCTCTCTCCTTTCTTCCCTCTTTCCTTCCTTTCTCCATCATTGATATGGTGAGGCTTTGTGTCCCCACCCAAATCTCCTCTTGAATTGTAATCCCCATATTTCCCACATGTCAAGGGAGAGACCAGGTGGGGGTAATTGAATCATGGGGGCAGTTGTTTCCCCCATGCTATTCTTATGATAGTGAGTGAGTTCTCGTGAGATCTGATGGTTTTATAAGGGGCTCTTTTCCCTCTGCTCAGCACTTTTCCTGCTACCTTGTGAAGAAGGTGCCTTGTTTCCCCTTTGCCTTCTGCCATGATTGTAAGTTTCCTGAGGCCTCCCCAGCCATGCAACACTGAGTCAATGAAACCTCTTTCCTTTATAAATTACCCAGTCTTCAGCAGTTCTTTATAGCAGTGTGAAAATGGACTAATACAATCCCTTTCATCATCTGGTCATGTACCTGTGATTGCAGGTATTGTGAGAGGTAAGGTATTACACCTATCCTCAGGTAGCTCAGGGGAGGGCTTCTGTAAAACAAATATGGAAGAATCTCTGTTCATTGTGATCTTCTCTTTCTCACCCAAAGTATTGTGCCTGTGATATTAGTGGGAGAATGCAAATGTACTGAGCACTGGATTAGCTTGGGGACCCCTTCCAGATGACAGCTGTTGCTACAGGTGGTGTCTGTCCCCACATCTGCTCCCCTTTGTCCTGAGAGGATCCATCTTTGGAGCACCGGGCTGTGCAGGCTAATTGCCTTTCTCCTCACAGGGCCGGGCAGAGCTCAGCAGACAAAGGCTCACCTTTCAAAAAGTCCCCACCCCATGGCTAAGCATTATGACCATGTGGCAAACTCCAACCCTAAAGGGACCTGCCAGAGTGAGGTGCCCCAGAAAACAGACACCAGGAGTGCCAAATACAAAGGGCAATATCTCTTGGAGGTTAGAACAAGAATAATTCTCCAAGACCTTTCCAGAAAGTGTAATCATATATTTCAGAAAAATGCATTGTGTGTTTTATTAGAAGAACACATATTTTGTCCTAAATTTGCTTTTAGATTCGATTAAAAATAGGTTGTTACAGCTGCTGCTGTTTGGATCAATTAGAATCCAGCCTGTAAACAACTTTCTCCTACAGAGACTGTCCCAAGTCTGTTTAGGGTCCCAGAACTGTCCCCTGGGAAACCTGGGGAGTGTGTATGAGGACTTCTTTTTTTTTTTTTCTAAATGCCAGCATTGGACCGATCATTCTAGAGTTTGTACTTCATTCCTAATTAATATAAAAATAAGTTTTTCAGAATTATTCCATTTTATTACTTCTTCTTTGTGAAGTAGAACATTGACGCAGGATCCTCTTATGGTAAATCATTCAGATCCAGCTAAAGTTCAGGAGAATCATAATAAGTGCTCTGAAAATCATGGAGTGTGTCTTCAGAATTTGCTGCACACAGCGCTATTTTAATTTCTGAGTTAATACAGGTTCTAACTCATGATAACAATGACTTTATGAAGACAGTCTCTGGATAACAAAGCTATTTTCATCCTTTACTGAATGGTTCAGAAATCATACTGCTTTAATGTGTTTTTAATATACTTTTTTTTTTTTTTTTTGCTATCTGACTTCTTGAAAAATGTTTTGTGATTCAGGAAAGTAAGCCATGTTTGCATAATGGAAAGAAAGAGAGAAATGGCATTGTCATTTATTCACTTACTCATCTCATTTATATCTTCATTTTTTAAAAATCAGTAAAATCAGAATAATAACAATACCTTCCTTATAAGGCTGTTGGCGGCTTAGGGCTCCTGCCATGCCAAAGATGACATCTCAGTTTCCATCTTCCAACTTCCTTGTTTTCCCTCTTTCCTCCTCGGTAACTAATAAACAAATGCTATATGCTTGAGATTGAACTATATAAAGGATATACAATGTTAAGGAAAATTCCAAGTAAAATAGCAGAAATTATATATAGAATGAAAAATGTTACAATATAAACATAGTGGGAGATCCTCAGTATCCCGCCCTTCTCTTTTTCTTCTTTCTCTGCTATCAGAAAGAGATCTTGGAGTTTCCTTGATTTTTCTTAATTGAGTAAGTCCCTTTTGAGGCACTAAAGGGAGCCTCTTTCACACCTGAAAGGGGTGAGAGTGTTGGGTCCCCAGGAAAGTATCTGGATCTCTGTGTTGAAGAGGGAGAGTGACTTCATCTTTGGAGAAAAAGGTGTTTGTAGACCCTTTGCATTTGGAGGCTGTGGGACCCCAGGCAATACTTAGGGTGACCGCATTTCCAGAAAAGCCGTTGTCCTCTGTGTCCCAAGGCTGGAAGAGGAAAGTTGCCCCACCTCTTGTGTGATGGGTCTTCAGGGAAGGCAGAATGTGAAGATGCACAGATGGAGGCCTGAGAGGCTCCACAGGGGCTCCTAGGACAGCTGGCCTTAGGGGGATGCCTGGGTGTGGACCTGAAGGAGCTGAGCACCAGAGGCCGAGAACTGAGGGAGCCATGGAGCACCAGGTGGGCGCATTCCTCCCTGGGAGATCAAGGAAGCCTGTGCCTGGGCAGCAGCCAGCACTGTCTTAGACTCAGAGGACCAGTGTCAATGGCAGCTGACAGCAAAAAGCAGGGAGGGATACGGGGAGTACCAGGAGAGAGATTCTGGACTTCTCATTCCTTTGGCATGTGGGTCAGAGCTGGCTTTATTTTTTATTTGTAAGAAATAGAATAGGCATGACTTTACTTGCAGCCTGAATTTGCAGAGCAGTTCACACTGTTACCTAAGCATACGCAGCAGGACTGTGGGGCTTGCTGTAGGGGACTCTCCCCTCCTGCCACTGTCTTCAAAATTAAGTGTCTTACATATAGCTATCGTGTCTTTCTTAGACACTCATTAGTTAATTCATTCATTCACTCAACAAACTGTATGTCACAGTTGCTATCTCAGCTCACTCCTTGTTCTGGAAGCTTCATGGTTCCCCATGACCCACTGCAGTAAGGCCCTCCGTGGTCTGGCTCACACCTACCCTCATCTTTCCATGCTAACCTCTCCATCCTCCACATGTGCACTTCCCAGTCAGAATATGGATGACTCTTCCCAGATGTCCACATGTGCCCTGGGCTGTCCTGCCTTATGCCCCTGCTGGTGCCTTTCTTCTGCTTGGAATGGCCCTGGGCCCGAGGTCCATCACTCACTGTCTCCTCCAACCTCCTCCAAAGCCCAGTTGTTCAACAGAAATCTAAATGGCAGAGACCCTGTGAGGACACCAGAAGAGAAGGGCCTCCCTCTCCGAAACTCTAATGACCAAAGCTCCCACGAAAGATGTTTCAGAAGCTTGTTTTGAGAGAAGAAAAACTGCAGATGCTGGGGAAGGCATCTCCATCATGAAAGCTTTATGCTATAAGAACACAGGGTGAGGAGAGACCACTGAAGAACACAGACCGTCAGCCTTCCTCCCTCAGTGGTTTTCTCAGCACAGCCTCCTCCAATTCTGTTTCATGCTTAGGTTCCCCAACAGAGAGCACTGCCCTGAGTGGCACCCTAGGCTGGGAGGAGGGGATTGGCCTGGCTGACAGCTGCCTCTGGCTAACACCACACTATCCTGGAACCTGGGGCCTGGGGCAATGCCTGCTAGATGGGCAGAAATCACAGGCAGCCAGCGAGACCCTCAGGCCTGCAGAGAGCCTTCCAGGTTCTGAGACATAGATGATTAAACTTAGCTTTTTGGTGTGTATTTGGCGGGTGGGGTTAAATCACTCATGACCCTTGGGTGGTTTTGAACCTTTGTGAGTCTTGGTTATCTCTTTGGAAAAAAAAAAGGATGTCAGCCGACAGAGTTGCAGGGAAGTCAGCTTTATACTTCATATTCCACCAGGGTCAGTTCAAACCCATCCACCATCAGGCTTTTCCTAATTCCCGGCTCCATGGTTGTTACATCTCTGACTTTGAACTCCTGCAGCACTGGGTCTGTAGCTCTCTCATGGCACTTGTAGCTGTAAAGTCGGATAGCTGTAAACTCCTGTAGGCCAGAGCCGGCTCTGACAAACCTTTGTATTCCCCGGTCACAGCTGATGGAATGGAGTAGAAATTATTCACACTTGGTTGATTTGAAAGCTCACAATATTAACCAACATTTATGGAAGCTTTTTTTCTATGTGGCAAGCAAGCATTTTGCACAGGCTTTTTTCATGTCGTTCTCACCAGGAGACCTCATGGGGTGGGTACTCTGATTATCCTCGGTGACATTTTGGAGAGGTGAAGTAGCTTGCTGGAAGTCATTCAAGCAAGCATGGGGTGCCCTTGGGACTCGGCCCAGGCAGTCTGATGGCGGCTCACCCTCTCAACCTCCCGTGCCGTAGCTGCTAGTTCACATGCGTGTGATGGTGTGAGCTATCAGATGGGGTTCCACACCATCTGAAACCCCACCCTGAAAGAGGTTTCAGAAGGTTGTTTGGAGAGAAGGAAAACTGCAGACAACGGGGAAGCATTCTCCATTACAAAAGCTTTAAGTTAGGAGAAAAAGGGAGAGGAAGGGCCATTGAAAGAATGCAGATCCCCCTAACTGGCTGAGCTGATGGTGTGAGCTGTCTTTTGCAACTTACAGAAAAACAGTGTTCTCCCCAAAGAAGAAATGAAGATAATTACCCAAAAGACCAATGGCTTTACGGCCTGGCTGACATTGGAATCCCCTGGAGAACTCTTTTTTGACACCTGGTGAGGTCTGTGGAGAGAAGCCTGCAAGGGAGTGTGAATCTTCCCTTATTTTTTGTTTTTGCCCCTGGCAACCACCTTTCAACTTTCTGTCTCTATGAATTTCATTGTTCTATGTACCTCAAAGTGGAATCATAGGGTTTTTGTCCTTTTGAAACTGGCTTATTTCATTTAGCATAATGTCCTCAAGGTTCATTCATGTTGTAGCATGTGTCAGAATTGCCTTCCTTTTCAAGGCTGAGTAATGTTCCATTGTGTGGATAGACCACATTTTGCTTATCCATTCAGCTGTTGATGGATACTTGGGTTGTTTGCACCTCTTGGCTATTGCAAATAATGCTGCTATAAATATGAGTGTGCAGATATCTGTTTGAGTCTCTGCTTAACAATTCTTTTGGGTATATACTCAGCAGTGGAAGTGCTGGATCATTTGATAGTTCTATTTTTAATGTTTGAGAAATTGTTATACCATTTTGCACAGTGGCTGCACGGGGAGGATTGATTGAGCCTAGGAGTTTGATGCTGCAGTGAGCCGTGATTGCACCACTGCACTCCAGCATAGGTGATAGAGTGAGATTCCATTTTAAAAACAAAAGTAGAATGATATAGATAAAGCACACTTGCCATTGAGGGTGGCATTTAGTAAACATTCAGCAGATGCTACTCTCCTCACTGTTCCCCTTTCTTGCCTTAATCTCAGAATCCTACCTTGATACGAAACACATATCAGATATGTGTGCACCTAGGGGAGAAGAAGAAGAGAAACAGCTGGAAACACAGTCTCACTGGATTACAGAAGGCCTTGAATGCCACTTAAGTAATTTGGACTTTCTTCCGCAGATAGCTGCAGTAATAGGTTGAACTGTGTCCCCTCAAAATTAATATGTCGGAATGTTATTCCCCCAGTATTTCAGAATGTGAACTTATTTAGAAATTGGGTTACTGCAGATGTATTAAGTTAGGATGAGGTCATGCTGGAGTCAGGTGGGCTCTAACCCAACACAACTGGTATCCTTATAAGAAGAGGACCTCTGGAGGCAGACATGTACACAGGGAGAACACCAGGTGAAGATGAAGGCAGAGATCAGGCCATGCTTCTACGAGTCAAGGAACACCAGATTGCCAGCAAACTATCAGAAGCCAGGGGAGAGCTTGGAATGATCCTCCCCGCTCCAAGCTCTCAGAAGGAACCATCTCTGCTGCCACCTTGATCTTGGACTTCCAGCCTCAGGAACTATGAGACAATACTTTTCTGTTATTCTTTGTCACCCAGTTTGTGCTGTTTTGTTATGGCAGCCCTAGCAAACTTACACAAAGACTCCATCTTTGTAGAGATAGTGTCTCATTATGTTGCCCAGGCTAGTCTTGAACTCCTGGGCTCAAGCAGTCCTTCTGCCTTGGCCTCTCAAAGTGCTGGGATCACAGGTGTGAGCCACCATGCCAGGTAGTGTACGTCCTCGTGGCATGTAATGGTTCATTTTTCGTGGTATGTATTTTGCTGAGCCTGTCCTGTGGGTCAGGCATATTGAAGCCTGGGGTTTAAAGGTAAACATGAAAGAGAAAGCACCTGTCCTTATGGGGCCTACACTCTAGTGCCAAGTAAACAATGACTACAGAGTGTCATTTCTGGGGACGGGGAGTGGCATGAGGATCAATCGGCAAGGTAAAAAGCAGGGCGCACATGCTGATGGGGTGCTGCTTTAGGTACAGCAGCCAGGGAAGGCCTCTGAGGAAAGACTGGGGGTGTAAGAAAGCCAGTGCTAGCCTCGGGGAGCGCTGGAGGCAGCAGTGAGAGCTGCGTGTTTGGGAGTCAGGAGGTGAGTGCGGCCCCTGGCGAGTGTGTGAGTGGGCGTTTGGTTCTCGGCGTGCTGGGCAGCAAGGGAACCATGGGATCCAACACGCATTTTTTTTTTTGAGATGGAGTCTTACCCTGTTGCCCAGACTAGAGTACAGTGGCGTGGTCTCAGCTCACTGCAACCGCCACCTCCTGGGTTCAAGCAATTCTCATGCCTCAGCCTCTCAAGTAGCTGGGATTATAGGCCCTGGCTACCATGCCTGGCTGATTTTTGTATTTTTAATAGTGATGGGGTTTCACCATGTTGGCCAGGCTGGTCTCGAACTCCTGACCTCAGGTGATCTGCCCACCTCAGCCTCCTAAAGTGCTGGGATTATGGGCATGAACCACCACACCCAGCCCCAACACACATTTCGTAAGAGAAAACACGTGGAGGAGTGTTCTGTTTGAGTGCACTTGTAGCTGTTGGGCTGTGTGCAAAGCGGAAGAGCCCTGAGATCCACAAGGAGAGGCAGGAGTTCCTGGAAGTGGTGGAGGTGAGGGCACCACTGTGAGCTGCCTCCTTCCGGCGTCCTCAAGCAGCACCCTGACCCCTTCAATTCAAAGGCTAAAGTGTTCAGGAAGCACCTGGAGAGGTGTATGGGGCGGTCTCAAAAGGTGAAAAGACACAGGGAGGCCCTGCCCACAGGGCCATCTCCTGCAGGCAGCAGAGGCTGGATCACAGCAGCTCAGGCAAAGAGCGGTAAGTTTGAAGAGCCAAGGGCGCTCCGCGCAGCGGGAGCTGGAGGGGAGCAGCGTCATTAACATCCCTGCCATTTGTCATCATCAGAAGATATTTATTAGGCACCTAATTGAGCCTGATACTGTGCTTGTGTTTTATTTTCAGAGCTCGTAAGGACTAAACAATGTGCAAACAAGCAAAACAAATATCCATATAAGGCAGGTTACTTGTTTCATTAATTTTCCTTTTCTCGCGTCTCTTTTTTCTCTTCTCCTGGTTTCGGACTCCCCACCCCTGGCTAATTACAAATGACTTGTATGCATAAAAGGTTACCGTGGAGCTGTGATTCACCCTCCAGTGAGCACCTCCCAGCCCAACCCACACCCTCCACCAACACACGCTTGTATACACATAGTGCACACACAGCCCACCCCACAAAACTACCCTCACACGCACACACCACAAACACACAGCCCAGACCACACATTCCAGTACACCACATGCATGCAACACACACACCACACACATACACACAACACACTACGCACACCACACACCCCACAACACACCGCACACACACAGTCTGCAGGCTGTCTAGAGGCTGCTGCTGCTGTCCAAGGGGATGTGGTGAAAAGACCAAGCTTCTAGGGACCGTGGGGGCCCAGAAACGGACAAAAGGAAGGAGCTGCGACAGGCAGGTGAGCTGAGGGCCACTCGCCAGAAGAGAGTCCAGCAGGGCTGCCTCACGCTGCGGAGACCCTCCCCAGCCCCAGCCCCAGGACCAGCGAGCAAGGCACCTCAGGGCTCCCGCCTTCTCTCCCACGTTACTTCACTCTCAAAGAGGAGAAGGGCTGCCAGCTTGCCCTGATTCTTAAGTCAAAGCTGGGGGGCAGTAGGGCGCACAGCAAGGGTAAAGGGTGAGCGTGCAGAGTGTGGCCGCCGCCCTCTGGCCCCTCTCGGAGGCTGGAGTGTGGAGGGCTCAGCCCCGGAACCTCTCTCTCCCTGTCATTACCCTCACCCCCAAAACAGGACAAGCATCACTGCTCCCTTCTTCCCATGGCTGTGGGGTAAACCCTTCCTCACATAGTCTGGCTTTGGGAAAGCAGGCAAATTACTCTTTGATCTGCTTGACTTGAGTTTCTCTAGCCCTCCCTTGTTCAGGAGAAAGGAGTCCTCCCTGCCACCCACCTGGCTCCAGAAGGTCTGCTTTGTGATTTGGGGCCAAGTCTGACTATTCATTCAAGTGTTCCATTGCCTTATTTTCTCCTCCTTGTCTGGTGACTCTTCAAGAGAGGGTGCCCTGTGCAGGACCTAGGTAGTTGATTTTCTCAGCTTGTGTTCTCCCTCACTCCCTCACCTCCTCACCCCTTTACCCCCCACCTCCTTACCTCCTACCCGGTCACTTCCTCACCTCCACTGGAGAGTATCTGGGCTGAGCAAGGGCAGGTGAGGGGGTGCTCGGGGAACGCACAAGCACCTGGGGGAGATGCAGGACTGGAGCCACTGCGGGGAATATGGTGACGTTGGGTCCCTGAGGGGCCTGGGCTGGGTTCTTCTAGTCAGTGGCAGGGAGGGGCAGAAGGGGAGGCTCGCCGCCACAGCCTCCTGCCCAGGAAGGAGGAGGACTTCCCCTTCCCCTTCATTCTCCTCCTCCCCGCACTTTCTCCTACTCCTCCAAATTCATCTCTCTTTTCTCTTCCCTTTCCTTCCCCTTGCCCTCCACTCCTTCCTCCTCCTGTCAATCAAAAAATGATACACCAGGGCCCAGTTTTAGGGCAGCCCTCCAGGGGTTCCTACACGCTGTGAAGGGAGGCAGGCAACAGGCGAGTAAGTCCATAGGGACCATGGGCGCTGGTGGATGCTGCAGGGAGAGAATACAGGTCAATGAGGCGGGGGTGGGGAGCCGCTTTAAGTCAGGGAGTGCCACTTGCATGAGGAGTCTTTAGGTGGAGGCCTGAGCGGGGAGGAACAAGCCACCAAGTAAAAATCCAGGAGGAGGAACAGCAAGGAGCAGGCTGGAGGGTGGGAAGAAGCTGAGGGTCAGAGGGAGGGAGTGAGGGAGGGTTGGGGGAGCAGGAGGCAGGACCAGGACAGAGAACGAGGAGGCCTGGCAGGGCATGTTCAATCCTAATGAAAACCAGGAGGGAGAGATGCGATTATGCTGCATGAAGTATGGATTATCAGCAGGCAAGGTCAAGGCTGAGTGACTAAGAGAGGGGACAGTGGCTTGTATTGGGATGTAGCAGTGCTGATGATCTTGAGAAGTAGTCAGGCTTGGGATAGGCTTTAGAGGTCATTAGCACAGAGTTTCAAGCCACGACCCTGCCTGAGCTCACCTGGGAGGACACTGTGGACAAAGAAGAGAAGCAGGCCGAGGACAGAGCTTTGGGGTTTCTCAAGATGTGGAGGGCTGGGGGTGGCAGGTGAGGGGTCAAAAGAGCACTCAGAATGGGCGGCAATGAGGTAGGAGTTGAGAGTGGTTCTGTGGAAGGAGTAATTGTCAACTCAGCATGTAACAAGCAGCCCCCAAACCTCTGTGGTGTGTGAGGATGAGCGTTTACTTCACTAACCAGTCTAGCTCAGTTGGGGCTTGGCTCATCCATGCTGGCTCGTTCTGCCATGCGCATCTCTCATTCCTCTCCCGGGACTAGTGGATTCTTCTCATGAGGATGGCAGAGGTGCGAGACTGCAGAGACTTTTCAGGTCTTTAGTCCCATCATGCTGGCTAGCCTTCCATTGACCAGAGCAAGTCATACTGCAGAAACTAAAGTCAAGGGAAGTGGGAAATAGACGCCCCTCTTTGGTGAGAGGAGCTGCAAGGTCATGTGGTGAAAGGTGTGCCTGCAGAGAGACTTTTGAGATGGGTGAAGAACAGCAGCTGTCACAGCATCTACCAAGGGAGGCAGGGAGGAAATTGTTTGTAGAAGGAAGGAGTGGCCAGTCATGTCATATGCCCCCGAGAGGTCAGGTAAGATGAGGACAGGAACGTGGGCCAGATGGCCACTGTTGGAGACCTTGACAGGGCAGTTAGTTCCAGTAGAGTGCTGGGGATGAAAGGCTCACTGAAGTCAGTTGAGAAGAGACAGAATTGAGACAGTAGAAACAGTGTCTACAGACACTTCCAAGGTTTGCTGTGAGGGCCTGAGGGGCACAGGGTGTAGCTGGAGGGGGGATGCAGGTTCCAGGAAGGGTCCCCTCACTCTTCTTTCTCCTCTCCTCCTCCTCCTCCTCCTCTTCCTTCTCTTCTTTTTCCTCCTTTCCCTTCTACCCATCTTCCTCCTTCTCCTCATCTTCTGCCTCCTCCTCCTCCTTATTCTCTTCTCTTCCTCCTCCCTCCTCCTCCTCCTCTTCCTTCACTGCCTTCTCTTCCTTTTTCTCCTTTTCTCTTGATGTCTCCTTGATCCCAGGAGTCAGCACTAAATCAATACTAATAATACTAAGTCAGTATTTAACTATAGTTCAGCATTATGGATTAAACGAATTTCTGAGGGCCTGGCTACTAATTATGGCATTGTTCTTAGGGGAATTTGTATCCCGAGTAACCAACAGCCATCTTAAAAAAAAAAAACACTTTTAATTTGAGATTGTAGTGTGTGTGTAAACATCCATTAATAACACACACACCCCAGAAGTCCTGGTTTATGTGACTCTGTGGCTCTCTGTGATGCTGATTCATTTGTGGGTAAGGGCCCTGAAGGAGGGGGATGAGGGTAATGAAGAGAAGAACCATGGGAGGGAGAGAGGTGTGGTAACTGCTGTGGATATTGTGCTTTGGACCCAGGGTCCAAGAACTTCTGCCAGCTGTGGGGAAGGGGCTGTGGGGAGAGGGAGAGCCTCTGAGGGCCAGGGCATAAAGCAGGCTCCTGGGGCCCCCAGGGGGACAAAGTGCTGGGACAGAGTTGGAAGCCAGGATGCTGACAGCAGGGCTAGTGTTGGAGAGGACAGACAGGCCAGAGTGTAGCTGTGCTGGTGCACAACCATGGGGGCTCCTGGGCATAACGGGACAGAGAGGACCTGGTTGAGTAAGTAGGGATAGGTAGCAGTGAAAGCTGAGTTGGAACTGATGCTGCACCAGCGTTTGTTGGCTGGCTTATATACACGGACAATGACGCATACCCTGTAGCTTGTCCTCTGCGCTCATTCCAGTCATCGTTGCTAGGCATTGTGTGCTAGGGTGTACAGGACAATGGGCTTAAAGAAGTTTGGGGCTGCTTGTTCTTCTTGTGCAAGTCACTTCAGAGTTCTTGGCCTTAACTTCCCCATCTGTGGCATGGACGTAATTAAATTTATTCTCTAGTGTTGTTTGGGAGCTCTTTGTAAAGCATAATACACACACATATGTAATACATATCTATGTACTTATGCATCTCTATAAGCACAGATGTACCTGTGTGAATTTATACGTATCTCAATTAGGGTTGTCTCAACTTCAAACATTCTGTCTCATCGTATACAGGATGTCCCAGAGCACGTTATGCCTCCAGGCTACCTTCCTTTCATTTCTCCAACAAGTCTACTGAAATACCCTAGACTCAAGGGGATGCCATTCCTGATCTAGAATGTTCTCCAGACTCACTTCCACTGAAGGAAATGCCATCCATCCTTTAAGGCCCCCACTCAATGCCACCTTCTCCATGTAGGTTTCATGGATCCCCTGTATGATCTTTCCTTCATCCTCTGAACCTGCACAGCTCTTTGTACCTTCCTGTGGGATAGTCACATTCAGTTTTGGGTTATAGGTACTTTGTAAGTGGCTCAAATTTGCATTTAGCTAGTAAATGAATGAAATGCAAATTATTCGAATTCCTTGTTTATTTAATAATCACAGAGGGAGCATAGATTGTAGTCCCATTGTGGGAGAGATGGTGTCTGCCTCCAAAGGGTTTACAGTCTACTGTGGACTCTAATGAGCCATCATGGTGCCTTTCATGGTGGAGGCCAATGCCAAATGCTCATCAGACCCTGCAGTTATATGACCCCAGGTTTCTGCTGTGAGGCAGGGGTTGTTTAGAATCTGTGTGGTCCAGATTCACAGATGCCAGTTGGGGATGGATCGTTTAAATCAGCCAAAGACCTGTGAAGAGGTTGTTTGGGTGCAGGGACTACCTCAAGAGTCAGTCTTCCCGCCCCAGTTTCTCCCACATTCAGGCCAATTTTCCCTCTTTCCTTATATAGTTACAATTTTATCTCCATAAATTCTCCAAGCTAGAACCTCACAGTGCATTAGGGCTTTGTCTTCAATGCATTACCACCCTAATTCATCATGCTGCTCTAAATGATGGGTGCTCAGAGCCCAATAAATCACCCTGCACTTCTGAGCTCACGGCGTAATGAATACGGAGCTTCAGAAAGAGACGGAGCTGATTCTTTGTCTCCCTTCCCTGGCAGTCTCTTCATTAGGAAAACCCATTTTAACTATACTTGGGGTAAAGATGGGGCAATGGTAGGGTGAAGTATGGGGGCACAAGACTAGGAAGAGGTAGAATTAGAGTCCAGATTCCCTTCCTCCCTGCCTCCCTTCCTTCTTTCCCTCTTTTTTTCTTCCTTCCTTTTTAATTTTAACAAGTACTTACTGAGCACATACTTCAGTGCAATAAAATCACGCCTGAAATTCCAGAAACCAAATACCTGAGTTTGCTTATCCTTGCCTTAAATATACGCACCATCCGAGAATCTTTAGTCAATGCTGTCTCTGCTGGAGGGGTAGCCCCCATGAACCGGGAACACCTCAGCGCAGTGTAAACTGGTGTATCAGATAAACCCTGGCACACATTGAGCTCCTAAAGGACTGCAGCACGCAGTGGGAGGGTCATGGGCTGATTCTGGAGACAGTGGGCTCAGGAGGGTCAGCATGGTAGGGGGCTCTGGTCAGTAAGAGGTGAAGGTTTTGGCTCCTGATAGGCCCCCAAAGGGGATCTGAAAATACACATTGCATTTATGACATATATTGCATAATGATGAAATTCAGGCGAGTCACTTTACACCAATACACTTTTCCATATTTGTAAAATGAGGATGTTCTCAATTATTTTTGCTTAGGAATTTATCCTAAGAGACTAGCTAAAGGCTATTCACAATGACTCAGCTACAGGGATGCACAATAGCATTGCTTGTAATAGTGAAACATTGAAAATAATCGGTGTCCAACAACACTGTGAAACTAGCAAATTTCATGATGGTACTTCACATAATGGTACATCCATACAATAGATTAAAATGCAGTCTTTTAGCTTAGGTAGCACTGTCTGTATCTGTTCAGGTCGTCTACCTATCTGAGAGGAAGAGGGAGACATGGAGATGTCATGCATGATAAAATAAGTTTAAAAAACAGTTTTCAAAAACAGATATATATATATATATATAGTGTACTTCTATCTGGTTTACAAATATAGCTATATCTGTATGAATATCTGGAAGGAGAAAGAACCTGAAGGAGTATGAGAGAATGTCTGGAAGGACAAACACTAAATGTTCACAGTGTTAGCTCTCTATGACGAGGTTAAGGATGACTTTGCTTTTCTTTTTAATTTATCTGCATTTTCTAATTTTTCTACAACAAGCATAGGCTACCTATGAAATGAAACCTTAAAATTAATAAACCTGTAGACCAAGGTTCATAGCAGCATTATTTACAACAGCAAAAGATGAGTCCAGGATCAGAGCAAAATAAACGTCCATCCACAGATGACTAGATAAACCAATTGGGGTCTATACATACAGCCTTGAAAAGGAAGGATATTCTGACACATGCTACCACATAGATGAACTCGAAGACATTTTTCTAAGTGAAATAAACCACTCACAAGAGGACAAAGATTATGTGATTCCTCTTATCTGAGATGCCTAGAATAGGCAAATTCTTAGAGTCAGAAAGTAGAATAGTGGTTATTGGGGCTGGGATATCAGGAGGGGTAACAGGGAATTTGTATTTAATTCTACATTTATTTAGATAGCAGTTAGTATTTAATGGGTACAGAGTTTCTGTTTGGGATGAAAAAAAATTTCTGGAGGTGGATTGTGGTGATGGTTGTTCAACAGTGTGAATGTGCTTAATACCACTGAATCGTATACTTACAAATGGTTAGAAAGGATAAATTTGGCTGGGCGTGGTGGCTCACACCTGCAATACCAGCACTTTGGCAGGTGGAGGCGGGAGGATCGTTTGAGCCCAGGAGTTCAAGATCAGCCTGGGCAACATAGGGAGACCCTGTCTCTACAAAAATAATAATAAAAAAAATTAGCCGGGCATGGTAGTGGGTGCCTGTAATCCCAGCTACTACAGAGGCTGAGGTGGGAGGATCTCTTGAGCCTAGGAGTTCAAGGCTGCAGCAGGCCATGATCATACCACTGCATTCCAGCCTGGATGACAGAATGAGATCCTGTCGCCAAATAATAAGGTAAATTTTATGTTGTACCACAAGAAAGATAGATAGATAATGGATAGATGGATCAATTTATGAATAAATAAAATCAAATGAAGAGATGCTTCCCAAAGGCCCTTCTGGGTCTGACGCTGTGCCTCTCTCCACCTCTGCAAGTCTCAGCCAGGAAGAAAGGAGGAGAGAATGAAAAGAAACAGCTCAATTCTCTGGAACCCATGGGTGGACAGAGGGCTCCCGGGACCCCATTGCGTTGTCAGAGAGACAGGGCCTTGGCTCTCCCCAGGATGCCGTGGCTCTGGCTGCCTCGTGAAGAGACCTGGAAGCTGGGACAGAAGTGGGGAGCGCTGTTTTCACAAGGCTAATTAACCAAATGTGTTTTCCTCGAGTGTGTCTGTGTTTTCACATTAGGTTTTGCTGCAAAGAGGATATTAGAGCTAATTAGACTCACAGCTTTGGACGGATCTCTGAATAACCAATAAGTTATCTCTTATGTAAACATACTAGCCAGCACAGCTATCCTCTGCCTTAATCGCACGTCTGTGCGGCCCACCAGGTACCGAGGCTTCCACGTTAGAAGATTTGCAGTCGACTGGAGACAGAATTCTAGGAAACCTCTCGTCTACCACAGGAAGGCTTTCCATGGCTCAATGGAGGTGGGACTCTCACTGCTCTTCATCACCAGCTCTTGCCTGAGGCAGACCAGATTCTCTACCACCCTCATCTGTGCCGGGGCCCCCTGCCTGATCTCACTGTAGGAGACCCTTCATGGGGAGACTTTCCCAGCCCACCTGGAAAGGTGTCTTCCTTCCTCAGCACTGCCTGCCCCCAATACTTCCCAAGGATAGGCTGCTATAGCCAAGTTTCAAAGTGGCTCTGCACCCCACCCTCACCCAGCCACAGCACATTGGCCTTGGGGTGGACACCATCCCATGAGAAGCCATTCCAGAGGTGAGGTTGAACCAATCTGAGTCTCTCTTGGGGGAATCTGGAATAGAGACAAGGAGAAAATGGTTCTGTTAGCTGCGTAGTGCTTTTGTTTCAGGTTGACAGATTCCAAATCTTAAGCAGAGGTTTGATAAAGTTTAAAAATTCCAGCTGACCCAAGAAAGAAAGGAACTGAGACAGCTTGAGACACAGAGCAGAAAGATCTCCTGGGCTGCCACTATGTTCTAAACTAGTCATTGTGTCTCTCCTTTGTGAGTTCAAGTTTGCAGGAGAAACTGGCTGGCTCAGCTTGGGTCAGGTGTCGACCCTTGGGACAATCAGTTCCAGCCAGGGGCAAGATCACAAGGGCAGAAATAGTTCCTGGGGGCTCACCCTGAGTTTAAGGGGTCTTCCCAGAGAAGGGTTATTTTGAGGGCCAGGTAGCCACCTTGAGAGGTATCTGGCGGGGGGCGGGTAGCCAAGATGAAGACAGAGCAGACCAAAGCGGTGTACAAAGGGAGAGGTGAGAGAACCAGAGACAGGAGGTAGGGCAGAGGCTGGGAGTTTAAGGAAGGGGGCACCCGCACATTCAAAGTTCAAGGGTAGGCTTCAACTCACATCTTGGAGTCCCATCCTCTATGGCCACCATCTGAGAGGCTCTTCCCTTGATAAAATTATTCTGCACATGTTCTATTGATCACTCCTCTCATGAGAAGATGTAACTGCCTATGAACCTGACAGTACTTGTGAAGCTGGGGTGGAAGGAAGGATTTGCTCTTGTCTGATCATGACCATTTTTGCCTGGCTGTGCAGGCAAGTTACTGTGCTAAAACTTAATTCTGAAGATGACTGCGTCTGTTTCCACCTCCTACCGCTGCTCAGCTTCGGCAGGCTCCTACAAACTGAACAGAAAGAACTAAGAGACCAGTGCGCATTGGAACCCCTGTGGGAAGGGCCCACTCTTCCCATTCGAGTTGGGGTATCAAGGTTCTAAGAGCTCAGGATGTGACGAAGTGCACAGCTGCCACCTCTGTGGGATGCAACAACTGAGCTGTTCATGTACTTCCTGGCGCCTCTTACCGTCTCACCAGTTTTTGGCTTGGAGGACATTTTGCTCAAATTCTCTGCAAACAACCTGCAGCTGTGGCCCTTTGGAAAGCATGGTGCCCTGAAAGAATCAGGATGAAAGGGGAGCACCACAGGGCAGTGGGTGCCAGTCATGTGGAGGCTAAATGTGGGCCACCCCTTGGGAGGGACAGTCAAGCAGAGGAGGGGAGAAGGTGAGTTTTCAACTCAGGAGCTGATGAGTGACACGTGTGCATCAGAGAAGGTGTTATTGATATGGAGGGTGGATCTGGGGAAACTTCTGGGAAAGGATAGTTGCTTTCGGGTTGTATTTTTGAAGGCAAGGACAGCGGCGGGTTGGTGGACAGCATAAAGGTAACATGCAGGTAAAAGACATGCCAGACATCCAGGCATGAAAGACAACTGGCTGAGGGGACCTGTGCAGAGTGGGTCGGGAGAGGTCAGGATTGATGTTTAGGAATCTGCCAGAAGGAAATGGCTTAGATCAGAGATTCAGAGCTGAGGCTGGAGAGAGAAGGTGAAATCCACATGGTACAACTGACTGTTAGCAGAGAGGAAAGATAGGAAGTTGGCCAGGCTCAGCCATCGGCCAGGCGCTGCTTGTGTCAGAGCCAACAGCCCTCCAGGCCCCTGTTGCTTGTGAATTGACTAGAGGGTGTCAGCGAGAAGCCCAGGCCTGAGTGGGTGGAGGAAACGAAGCCAGGACCCCAGCGATGTTTTGGAGGGGTCTATGAAAAGACCAGCGTCAGGAGGAACTGGATTCTAAGACTGCGTCATGTCCCCCTTTAGGGCTTGCTTTTCCCTGTCCTCGTGGTAGCAATGACAGATTGCTAGCAGCCATTTTTGCACAAAATGACTCTACCCACTGGCCCTGTTGTTTGTCTCAGGAGTGGACACCATCTCTGACCTGGGCTGGGGGAATTCCTTGCACGAGCATCAGGGATCAAGGCTAAAGGATTCCTGCCTCTGTTTGGGTTGGTTCCTTGAACAGAATGAACGTAAATACTGGGGAGAAATGAGCAAGGCTTCCTCCATGTGGCTGCATTGCAAGGAAAGTTACAATGCAGAAGCAGAGAGAGGAACTGGGCAACTAAACAGATAAGGTAGGATGGGAGGAGAGAAGCAGAAGGGCATCTCCTTCTTGTTATGGCCTCTTCCTCAGGCCTGGGACCCCTGGGGCCTTGAGTCCCAGAAGACCCCTCTACAATATCTTACATTCTTAACAGTGGGGATACTGTTCCTTGGAAGACAAAATTAGTTCTTAGGGGTCAAAAAAAGCCAATGTTCTGTGGCCCTCCAAAGGGTTATGATCCCTAAACAGATATGTAGTACCTCTGTGGTATTGAAACTTTATGGGAGGCAGGGACCTTGACAGCCAGACAAAAATGTCTGAAATAGTTCCTAGGGGAGTGATGATGAAAAAAAAAAGGTTGGGAAACACAGCTCCAAATCTGTGGAATGACTTCCCCTCCCCACTTCTTTTTCTCTATAACTTCCAGTCTACCCAAATGGAGATAGACATCCTTGGCTGGTGGCCATGTTGAAGGGCTGGGGAGGAAGAGGGGCTGCCAGTAATGGCTTGGCTGAGGGACTCTGAGACAGCAGATACCCCTCAGGGTGACCAGCACTGGACAAAGTGGGAGCCAACGGGAGGCCAGGGAGGGGCTCTGAGTGGACCCTCTCAAAGAGGCTGGGGATGGGGAGGGAGTGAAGCCACTGGGCTTAGCCAAGGCCTTTGCTGGAAGCAGTTGCAAGAGCATTTCCAGCAGGAGAGGAACATCAGCTCTGATAGTCCTCACTGCTCCCAAGGTCATGGAGTCCATTCTCAGCTCTACATGCCTGTGTTCTATGATTGTATTTTCACTCCTGAGCACCGAGGTTAGAGTTGGGCAGTGTTGAGTGCAAAGTCCCCCAGGCATAAAGTAGGAGCTGCAACCCAGTCCAGGGCAGACGGGGCCCCCCAGTACCCCAGCCTTGGCTTATGCAGATGTTAGCATCAGGGCCTGTTTATTTCTTTTTCAAAACAACTTTCTTGGGATATCATTCATGTACAACATAATTCACCCATTTGAAGTGTATAAGTCAATGGCTTTTTGTATATTCACAGATGTGTGCAGCCATCATCAGTCTATTTTAGATCATTTTCATCACCAGAAAGAGAAATCTGGTAATTCTTTGGGTATTAATAACCCCTCCCTCACCAACTCTCCAGCCGTGGGCAGTTACTAATCTACATTCTGTCTCTATAGATCTCCCACTTCTAGACTTTCATATACATGAAATCATACAATGTGTGGTCTTCTGTGACTGGTTTGTGTCACTTACCATAATGTTTTCGAGGTTTGTCTAAGCTGTAGCATATGTTGTGTTTTATTCCTGTGGATATAGCACATTCTTCTTCATCTATTCGTCCACTGGTGGGCTCTCGGGTTGTTTCTATCTTTTGGTTCTCAACAATGCTGCTACAAACCTTTGTGTATACGTCTTTGTGTAGACCTATGTTTTCACTTCTCTTGGGTACATGCCTAGGAAGGGAATGGCCAGGTCATATGACAACTCCATGTTTAGTCATTGGAGAAACTGCCAGAAACTTTCCCAAAGCAGCTGCACCATTGTGCATTTCACCAGAAGAGCCTGAAAGTTCTCATTTCTCCACATCCCCGACAATGTATGTTCTTTTTGATTCTCACCCTCCAAAAGGTATTAAGTGGTATCTAGATATGGCTTTGAGTCAGTGCCAAGTTTTGCAGTGGGACGTGGTGGCAGGAGGGGAGGAACATGCCAGAATACTTGAGGGTGGGCACATAGTGACTGCAACATGGTTCCAAGATCAGTCCCCCGAGGGCGGGGGCCTAGCCAGGGGTGGGAGGGACAGGCACTTAGGTCACTTCCTCAGGAGACATGGAAGAGGTTGGGGCTCCAGTGAGGGGCTAGGGATCAGGCTGGACTTTAGAATCAGAAGAGAAGAAGAGATACTTAGGGAAACTGAGGTAGAAGCTATGTCAAAGGGATGGCAAACACCCAACATGAGGACCCAGTCCACTGCTGCTGCCACGATCGACATCACTAACTGATCTTTTCATTCTTTCCTGCTCATCCCAGGAACAGTCTGAACATTACAGTCTAGGCAACCGCTACCCGCGGATAAGGGTTGGCATAAGATAAGGCACTTACCTGTCATCCCTAGACGAGGCCCATACAGGGAGCAGAGGGGGGGCCTGACTCAGGGAGCACTGGCAGCTCAGAGCTGGAGCCTGGAGAGCAGGAGGGAAGCTGGAGCCCACTGAGTATGGGGACAAGGGTGCTAACAGACTCCCTGACCCGCTTGGTGTGGGCTCCTGATGGGGCAGTCCAGCTGAGCACAGGCCACGGACAAAGTGAGGCTGAAACAGACTGTTCTCTCATACACCTAAGGATAAGCTGGAGGAGGCTGGTGGTAGGATGATCAGAGGGACAACATGATCCTTCCATGAGGCACTGCTGGACTTGGAAGACCATCCCACTAGTGAGAGGTTGCTGTATAGGAGGCTATTGGTGGGCATGGGTGTCCGTGGGCAGTAAGGGGCACTAGGCAGGACAAGAGCACAATAGGCCCCAGGGCCAGGTGTCTTGGGTAATGCATAGCCAGAGAAGACAGTCAGGACTGGCTGAGGCATTAGGAGTTGGTGACCAGGTCAGCAGTGGGGGCAGGCAGGCCAGCTGGGCACAGAGCTCAGATGTTGGCTGGGCTGGTTTGTAAAGGATGCTGTCAGAAGTCAGCCTGGAAGGGGCCAACAGACCAGAAGGAATCAGACAAAGGTAACCTGGAGAGGTGGTGCCCCCACCACAGCCTGCCAACAACCAGAAGAACAGGCGCTCAGAGTAGCACCAGGAGGGGAGGCTGGGGCTCTTTCTGGCCTTGGCTTTGAGGTGTCAGGAGCCTGGTATGGGGGACAGTGGGCAATGAGGAGCACCAGGCTGGGTGAGGACTGTGTGGAAGGAATAATGCAGAATCTGAGAGAGAAACAGAGCTAGTTCCAGCAGAGAGAAAGAAGTTTTATAAACATGAAGTGTCAATAATGATCAAATCACAAGCACAGGCTGACCATTTCGCTGGTCTCTTTATTCATGAAGCCGATTTTTGGCCATAAAATGTCCAATCTGAAGCATATTGTGAGCTCAGAGCTGGCATCCTTGGAGCGACAGATGGGGAGCTGGCATCTCTAGGTCTCTGAGTTGAAATGGCAATTGGGAAAGGGACTTAGGAACCAGCTACTGTATTTTCAATATTATTATTTTTCCCTTTGGGTGATCCTCAGTTGTGCACAGGAATATGTTTGATAGATGTTCTACTAATCCTTTAATAAGACTCATTGGACCTAAACACAATAAAAGTTTTGCTTATTATATTGCAGTCCTTCTTATTTGAAAGATAATGTTTCAAGAAGCAAAACTGGAATCTAGAATGTATGCCTATATTTATTCATTTATCCAGCAAACAGTAACTGAAATCCCAGCCAGGAATCTTAGAGAGACCCTGCCCCAGCATAAGCAACATTTTTTTTCTGCATTCTAGTTCTGAACTAATTGAAAATAAGGCAAACAATGCCTAGGGTTAAGCAAATTGCAGGAAAGAACACAATGATAGGAGTCTTTTTTTTTTATTTATTTTTTAAATATATTTTTTATTGCATTTTAGGTTTTGGGGTACATGTGAAGAACATGCAAGTTTGTTGCATAGGTACACACGTGGCAGTGTGATTTGCTGCCTTCCTCCCCTTCACCTAGATCTGGCATTTCTCCCCATGCTATCTCTCCCCACCTCCCCACCCCCCGCTGTCCCTCCCCTCTTTCCCCCCCACAGACCCCAGTGTGTAGTGCTCCCCGCCCTGTGTCCATGTGTTCTCCTCGTTCAATTTTTAGACAAATCAAGTACCTTCATTGCACCACTTCTTTGCTCTTGCTGCC
>CAUYLG010062394.1:0-29231 GCA_963573385.1 Cacajao melanocephalus
GACTTTCAGATTGGGTCTGAGTGGACGTCCGGCTTGTTGGTGATGAAGTTTTTTCTGTTTCTTAGTTTTCCTTTGGCGGACGCCCCTTCCCCACAGAGCTTGGTCTTCCCGGGTTCAGCTGTGCTTACTGTGAAACTCTCAGTCCTCTGCGCTTCCAATTGCTGTTCTCCTTGTGGGGGTGGGACCAGCTGAGCCCAACTCAAAGGGTGCCCAGTCGCCTATATTCCGCACTGAGAAGCGCTGTGCCGCGCCCGGGGCGCCAGCAAAACAGCTGCGCCGGCCAAAAGAGTCGCGCTGGTGACCCGTGTGGCTCCTCCGCCAGGAATCTCCCAGTTTGTGGGCTACAGAAATTCGTCTGAAATTGCGGCGCCCACTCGCTCTCTGTGCTTTCACTGGGAGCTACAATCCTGAGCTTTTGTTAATTGGCCATTTTGGATCTCTCCGCCCCAACAGTGGATTTCTAATATTAATGCAATTTGGTTGTGATTTTATATATCACTGGATTTTGTTTGATAGCATTTTGTTTAGAATTTTTGCATCTATATTTATTTAAAATATTTATTTTTAATTTTTTCTGGTAAAGGTGTTTTCAAGTTTGGGAATCAAGATTTTGCTGACCTCATAAAATTAGTTGTGAGATGTTTCTCCTTTTTGTTTGGATGTAGTTGAGTCATTTTTTCCCCCTGAACATTTGATGGAAGTCATCAGGAAAATTAACTGTTCCTGGTGTTTTGTTATGGATAGGTTTTGATTACAGATACAATTTATTTAGTAGATATGGGACAATTCAGATTTTCTCTTTTCTCCTGTTTTAGTTTTAGTAGCTTGTGTTTTTCTAGGTATTTTCCCACATCATCTAAAATTTTAATGATTTTGGCTGAATTAGGTCATTCTTGCACTGCTATAAAGAAATACCTGAGACTGGGTAATTTATAAGATGAGAGATTTAGTTAGCTCACAGTTCTGCAGGCAGTACAGGAAGCATAGCAGCATCTGCTTCTGAGGAGACCTCAGCAAGCTTCCAATCATGGCAGAAGGCAGGGGGGCAGTCACATGACATGGTGAGAACAGGAACAAGAAAGTGGGTGAGGTGCCACATACTCTTAAATGACCAGATCTCATGAGAACTCTCACTCACTATCACAAAAACAGTACAAAGCCATAAGGAATCTGCCCTATGACCCAAACGCCTCCCACCAGGACCCACCTTCAACACTGGGAAATACAATTCAACATGAGATTTGGGTAGGGACAAATATCCAAACTATAACACTGACATACAGTTGTTCAGAGTGGTCTCTTGTTATATTTGTAATGTGATGTTTCTCTTTTCATTCCTGATATTATTTGCCCCTTCTTTCTTTGTTCTTGATTGGACTTGTTAAGAGTTTACATAAACTTTTGGCTCTAGTGAGCCTCTAAGTTATATTAATTTTCTATTTCATAAATTATGCCCTTGTTTATTATTATTTTCTCCGTTTTACTAATATTTATTTGTCTATCCTTATTCTCATTCTTAAAAATTTATAAATATCATTCATGTTTTCTCAGCCTTTTGTTTTAATACTACACACATATAAGGCCCAAATTTTCTTTAATGCAAAGTTTATGTACATCTTACAGTGTTAAATATGTAAATATTTTAGTTGACAATCAGTTTAAAATATGTTCTAATTTCCATTGTGACTTTTTGTTTTACGCATTAGTTATTTAGAATTATCTTGCTTAATTTTCAAATGTATTTGTACTTATTATTTTATTAACACTTTTTAAAATAAAGTTTATATTTTAGATATACAGAAAAATTACAAAGGTAGTACAGAGTTCCCATATACCCAACACCCACTTTCTCCTGTCATTAGCATCTAGCATTAGTAGGGTACATTTATCACAATTAATGAAACAATATTGATACGTTATTACTAACTAACACTCACATTTGATTCAGATTTGCTGCCTTTATCTGATTTTTTTTTCTGTTTCAAGATTCCATCCAGAATATCATATTATTTTTTTGTCAGTCTTCATAGGCTCCTCTTGGCTGTGATAATTTCTCAGATTTTTCTGTATCTGGTGACCTTGACAGTTTTGAAGAGTGCTGATCAGGTATTGATAGAATATGCTTCAATCAGGATATGTTTGACATTTTTCTTAGGATGAGACACGGATTTTTTGTTTTAGGGAGAAAGACCATAGAGGTCAAGTGTCATTCTCATAATGTATCAAAGGTGCATGCAGTTAATATGACTTTTTATTGTTAATGTTGACCTTGATCACCTGGCTGAGGCAGCATTTGTCAGGTTTCTCGACTGCAGTTAGTGTTTTTCCTCTTTTCCATATGGTCATCTTTGAAAGGAAGTCAATATGTGCAGCCCATAGTTAAGGAGTAGAGAGTTATGCACTATCTCTTTGAGGGTGGCCTATCTACATAAATTATTTTAAATTCTTCTGCATAGGAGATTTATTTTCTCTTCCTCATATAATTTATATCAATATGAACTCATGGATATTTATTTTATACTTTGAGTTAAAATGCAGTACTACTTTATTTTGTTGCTCAAATTATTTCAGCTTTGGCCCTTGATAGCCCTTCCAGTTGGCCTTTTTGTCCTTTTGACATATCTCTATTTTTGTGCCTATGTATTTAATTTTTTAGCACTTCCATACTTTCTGGCACTATAAGATGTTCTAGGCTCATCTTGTATATTTTCTGCCCAGTCCTAGAATCAACCATTTCTCCTAGGATCCCTGGTTCATTATATTGGTAAATGGTAACAGAAGCCAAGATCTGGGTGCTAAGTGTGCTCATGGCTACTGGGTTGTTGCTTCTATGCTTTCTAAGCGGACAGAACAAATTTATATGTATGTGTGTGTGTGTGTGTGTGTGTGTGTGTGTGTGTGTACAAACTTGGGCATCTGTGTATATAATAATATTTTTATGTTACCATATATATTTATATTAAGCTAAACATAACCTTATACTGATGTCTCCAACTCTAATCCATTACCACATGTATAAATCTAGCCTTTATTCTTTGTTTATTGGTAACCTCCTACTCCAACAGAGAGAAACCTCACTCCCATCATCTGCCATGCATTTACTCAATGCCATATGTATCTAGTGGTATCAGAGTTATTAACCTATATCCCTATAGGAAACAACTATACCAATTATAGTACAGTAATTGTGAATAGTTCCTTTTGCCTTTAATCTTACAAATGCCACTTGTTTTCAAAGTTATTAGGTCAGTACATTTTCCTTTATTCCATTTAGTGAGATTGCTTTATATGTTAGTAATACAGTTAGATTCTTTTGTCACATTCTCCATTTCATCTTATGATCTCCTGAATTCCTAATTTTTTAAATTTGCATACATTGTTTTACTTTTTGTAAAAAAAGAATATTCCCTGCATTCCACTTATTCAACCCTCTCCACACTGAACTTTTGGCAACCACTAACCTGTTTACTCTCTCTATAAATTTTCCTCCTTCAGAAACATAAATTGAATAAATCATACAGTATGTAGACTTTTAGTCTGCCTTTTTTCACTTCACAATATGCATTTAAGGTCCATATATGCCTTTTCATGGCTTGATAGTGCACTTATTTTTATTGATGAATAGTGTACCATTGTATAGATGAACACCAGTTTATTTATTCAGCTATTGAAAGACATGTAGCTTTCAGATTTTAGTGATCATAAATAAAGTTTCTATAAACACTCACATACAGATGTTATGTGGACACAAGTTTTCAAATCAGTTGGGTAAATACCTAGGGGTATGAGTGCTGAGTCATATAGTAAGACTATGTTCAGATTTGTGTAAAGCTGCCAAACTGTTTTCCAAAGTGGCTGTGCCATTTTGCATTCCTTCCAACAAAGAATCAGAATTCCTTTTATTCTACATCCCTGTCTGCACTTGGTAGTGTTCATTTTTATTTTTTATTTTAGCTATTATATCAGGTATGTGGTAGCATTTTATTGCTGTTTTAATTTTCATTTCCCTAATTACAAATGAATTGAACATGTTTTTATGTTACTTGTAATCTGTATATCTTCTTTGATGAGATGTCTGATTGGATATTTTGCCAATTTTTTAATTGGATTGTTTGTTTTTACACTGATTACTTTGAATAATTTCAAATACCAGTGCAGATACCAATCCCTTTATCAGATATGTTCAATAAATGTTATCTTCCAGTCTGTGGCTTGTCTTTTTATTCTCTTAACAGTGTCTTTCACAGAACAGTTTTAATTTCAGTAAAGCCCAAAATATCAATGTTTTAATATTATAAATTATGAATTTGGTGATATATTTAAAATGCATTACCAAACCCAAGATCAAATAAATATTTTTTCTCTGTTTTCTTATAGAATTTTTATAGTTTTGCATTTGATATTTAGGTCTATGATGAAATTTGAATTAGTATTTGTGAAGGATGTATCATCTGTGTCTAGGTGAGTTTTCTAAGGTATGAAAGCTTAATTGTTTCAGTACTATTTATTAAAAATATTGTCCTTTCTCCTTTGAATTACCTTTCCACCTTTTTCAAAAAGCAGTTTAGTATATCGTCGTGATCTAATATCTAACCTCTCAATTCCATTTGTTTGACCTATGTACCCATTCTTTTGCCAACACCACACCATCTTTATTACTTAACCTTTATATTAACTCTTGAAATCAGGTACTATGAGTTCTCTATTCTTCAGTACTCTGTTGACTATTCTGAGTCCTTTGCTTTTTCATCTAAACTTTAGAATGACTTTGACAAAATTTTGATTGGAATTTTGATTGGAATGGCATTAAATTTATAGGTAGAATGGGGAAAAAAATGGATAGCTATAGCATTTCAAGTAATGAGCATTATCTGCATACATGAAATATCTGCATTTATTTAGACTTTATGCAGTTTATTTTATCATCATTTTGTACTGTTTGACTTTTTTTTTGCATACAGGTTCTGTAAAAATTTTGGTTGTTTTATGTCTAAGAAATTTTTGTGTGATATTCTACTTTTTAAAAATTTCTAATTGCAATTGTTGGTATATAGAATAAAAATTGACTTTTGCTTATGAATTTTGTATTCTTTCACCTTACTAACCTCACTTATTAGTTCTGGTATTTAGTTGTTGTTGATTTTTTGTGGTACTCTACATAAACAATCATGTCATCTGTGAAGAAGAGTAGTTCTATTTTTTCTGTCCAGCATATATATCTTGTCTTTCTTTTTCTTGTCTTATTAAACTACCTAGTATTTCCAGCACAATATTGAACAGAAATGTTAACAAAGGATACCCTTACCTTTGTTCCTGACCTTCAGGGAAAAGCATTTAGTTTCTCACTATTAAGTATAATATAAGCATCAAAGTCTTTTGTAGTTTTTATCAAGCTCCCTTCCATTCCTGGATTCTTGTGAGATTTTATCATGAAGGTGCTTTGGATTCTTTCAAATGCATTTTCTGCATTACTTAATGTGATCACATGATTTGTCTTCTTTAATCTGTTTTCCTAGTGGATCACATTGATTGATTTTTCAAATTGGAATAAATTTCACTTGTTCATTGTGTACTATTCTTTTTATACATTGCTGGATTTGATTTGCTGATATTTTGGTGAGGATTTTTGTGTCTACGATCATAAGAGATATTAGTCTCTAGCCTTTATTGTAATATCTAGCTGGTTTTGATAAGAAAGTAATGCTGGCTCATAAAATGAGTTATAAAGTGTTTTTTGGCTTCTATTTCTTAAAGATTTCTGGATAATTGATATTATTTCTTGCTTAAATATTCAGTAAAATTCACCATGAAAGCATCTGGATGTGGAGCTTTCTTTTTTGGAATATTATTATTAGTCTCATTTCTTAACAATATACAGAGTTTATTCAGGTTATCTCTTTTTCCTTGTGTACATTTCAGTAGTTCATGTCTTTCAAATAATTGGTCATTTCATTTAATTTCCAGGCATAAAGTTATTCTTAATTTTTATTTATTATACTTTTTATATTCATGGAATCAGTAGTGATGACCCCTCTTGTATTTTTGATATTGGTAATTTTTGTGTTCTTTTATTATTCATTAATCTGACTGAAAGTTTACTAATTTTGTTTATCTTATCAAGGAACAAGGTATTGATTTTCTGTTTTTAAATTTCATTAATTTCTGCTCTAATTATTATTATTTTTTTCTTCCATATAAATTATGCTTAAAATGTTCTTCTTTTTTTAGTTTCCTAAGTTGAAAGATTGTTACTGATATTACATATTTTTACTTTTCTAATATATGCATCAAATGTTATAAACTTCACTCTATATAATGCTTTCACTTTACCCACACATTTTGATAATTTTTATTTTTATTTAGTTCAATTAAAAAAAATTTTCTTGAGATCTTTTCTTTGTTTCATGGGTTATCTAGAAGTCGTTTTGATCAATTTTAAAATAGTTGAACATATTCCAGGTATCTTTTTGTTCTTGATTTCTAGTTTAATTCCATTGTGATCTGAGAATATACTTTGTATGATTGCTAGTTTTTCAGAATTTTAAAGGCATATTTCATATCATATAATGTGGTCTCTCTTGCTGAATGTTCCACACATGTGTCAGAAAATTGTGTATTTTGTTGTAGTAGGATAAGTAGTCTCTAAGTATTAATTAAATCAAGTTGATCAATAGTTATGTGCAAGTCATCTATATCTTTACTTATTTTCTGCCTATTGTACCTATCAATTACCAAAAAAGAGGTGTTGAGATCTCCAACTACTATAATCTCCAGTATAATAGTGGATTTGCTTATTTTTTTTCACTTCGGTTTTGTCTCATATATTTTGGTGATCTGTTGTTAGGCATATGCAAATTTAGAATTGTTATGCAATCTTAGAGAACTTACTCCTTTATTATTGTATGATGACTCTTTTACTCTGAACAATTTTTCTTGTCCTGAAATCTGCTTTGACTAAAATTAATCTAGTTTATCTAGATATCTTTTAATTGGTGTTACCATGGTATATATCTTTTTCATTGCTTTATTTATTTATTTGACATAGACTTTCTCTATCACCCAGGCTGGAGTGCAGTGGCACATATCTCGGCTCACTGCAACCTCTGCTGGCCAAGTTCAAGTGATTCTCCTGCCTCAGCCTCCTAAGGAGCTGGGATTACAGGTGCCTGCCACTGTGACCAGCTAATTTTTATATTTTTAGTAGAGATGATGAGATTTCACCATCTTGGCCAGGCTGGTCTTGAATTCAAGACCTTGCGATCCACCCACCTTGGCCTTCCAAAGTGCTGGGATTACAAGCATGAACCACCACACCTGGTCATTGCTTTATTTTTTAACTATCTATCTAAATCTTTATAGTTAAAATAGGTTTCTTGTAGACAGCATACACATCAGTCTTGTTTTGTTATCCACTCTGATAATTTCTGTTTCTTCATTGTCATATTTAGATCACTCTTTTGGATCTTCAGAATTTTTAAGAACAGCCTAATTCATCAAACATTTTTAAAAAGTGCTCTTCATTTTACCTTTGCATGAGCACTTAAAATACATATTTCCATTTCAAGACGACATTAAAAATTATTCTACTGTAACAGAAACAAAAATATAATTCCACAATTATAAAAGAGCTAAACTGTAATTCATAATTAAATTATTTCATGATTACAGTTGTGATTCTGAAATCAATACTACTCTGCAGCTCCATTTTAAGGTTTCTGCATTTCGTTTAAACACACACACATACTCTCAGCTATAGGAGGCTTTACAAGTTATATCCCACGGAAAACTTTTTTAAAGAGTTCTAAATGAACCAGTCCACAAGACAGGCATTAAAAAGTTAAAATAATGAGTAAAAAGGACTCTTATATAAAATCCAAAGCATGCAAGATTCTGCAGCAAATTGGGAGTACTTCAGGTTTGGCCTGCTATCTTCTTTAGAACTAATTTCATTTTAACAGTTTAAGAAAGTGGACATTTTAACACCATCAAATGCATTTCGGTGACATGTTTCTTTTGCGTTAACTTGACTCCCTTGAATGACCTCGTTAGTGAAATAGTCACTAGTAATTTGTTCACCAGGCAAATCAAACCTGCAAGAAAGGAAGCCAATATTCAAAATACCATGTTGCAGTCTGAACCCACTCAAATAATTTATTTTCAACATAAACATATAACTTCAATAATGAGATGTCTACTAAAGCAAGCTCCTCAAAGACCAATGCAGCATGTCTTCTTCTAAGGCTTAGGTTTTGCCCAGAAGTTCCAATACATGGAGTAGCCCATACCAACAGTCAGTGCTCCTGCAACAAAGCCTCTGGCTGCCCTGCACATGTGGATCAGGTGAAGGGACATTTTAGAATTTCTCTTGCTCTTCAATTTGTCTACTCCATATGCAAAAATTGCTATAAAACCTGCCAGTCCAATGGGAGAAGAATAGTGCATCTATAACTTTTTAAATAAGTTTGGATCTCTGGTCTTCAACATATGATGAAAGGAAAACATCTGTGTCTTTTTGACATACTGATTGCTTGAAGAATCTCCCTAAAGCAAGAAAACTCCATATAAACCAACTGGCTTCTTCACCAAACTTTTGATCCCACAAACTTTTGAAGGGGAAAAAAAATGTACAAGTCTTTGTTTCTTTATCTATCCATCATCTCTCTGTTTAAATGATTTGGAAGTCATATTCATATAATAATATCAAAATTATATACCATATGCAAAAATAAATTTAGTAAGGACTAAATAAAGATTAAAGATTTTCATATATTAAATTATATATTTTATATTATAAAATGTTTTTTCTTACTAAAATAATACTTTAAGTATTGAAGACAATACTATTTTAAGTATTGAATTCAATAGGATCAAATGTATCTTTTTAAAATCATAAATTAATACTTTGTCTTGCAGCAATGTGAAGATTTGAAAGTTTATCTAATGATTGTTTTCATGGATGCTACAGTTTAGAAAACAATCTCATAAAGAAGCTTAAAAACAAATGGAAGTGTTTTTAAAATTGAAATAATAAGCCACTGAAAATCTTTGGAGAAATGTTTAATAGAAAATTCTGTTCCATGTTTGTAAATATTCAGATGTGTAAATCTTAATTAATAATACTTTATATCACTTTCAGCAATACTGATAAAAATACTTTTACTATCCTTTTTCAAAATACCCTTTCCATTGCATGTATTTTTCCCTTTTTGTTAAAATGTTGTTTTTACCTTGAAAGGACAGATTAAGTGTGCTTATAAATTTTAGAAATATCTACAAGGTAACATACTGTGAGAAGCTATTTTTTATTTTAGGAAAGGTCAGAAAATTTGGCATACTAATCATTTTGAGCAAAAGAAATTCATGACTCATATTTAAGCTTAATAATTTTTAAGTGCTTTGCCACAAAACGAGTAGTTAACATTTCATATGCTAACCATGTGCCAAGCAGTGCACCGTGTTCTTTAAAAACTTTGTCTCCTATTGTTCCTCATGACAACCCTATCATTTCTCCAATTTACAAGTGAATAAACTGGATTCAACATAGCAGTTAAGCTTTTTACCCATGATCACCCAGGGAGTGTATTAGGTCAGATTTCTCAGAAGGCCCCCAAGAGGAGAATTTGTTTACGCAAGTGATTTCTTAAGAAAGTGCTTTCAGAATTAATGAGTAAGAAAGTAGAGACAGCAGAAAACACAGGGGAAGAAGCCAAGTAATGGATTGACTTGTCAATGGCACAATTTGTACAACTTCAAGGCAGTAGATCTGGGGCTCTACAATCTGTTTCAGTGAGTAATGGCCATGCCACCCTAGGCAGATAAACTATCCAGCACCTCCATTTCCTACCAATTCTCACAAGAGGCTCTAGTATCTCTCAAGGGTAGTCCTCTGAAGGATGCCATAGGTACATGCTTTTTAAAGAAAAGCACACTGAAGCTGTAGGATATCTCAGAAAAATCTAAGAGAATCTGAGTGGAGCATCAACAGTGTTTGTTACAGCTAGTAAATGCCATAATCAGAATTAAATCTAAGGAATATGGCTTCAGACCTCATATTCTTAATCATTATACCAGGCTATTCAAGATAACCAGAAAATCTCTGGATAGAAAATGGACTTCCATGGCCATTACCTAATTACTTACAAAGCTATTAATACTTTACTGTGGTCTCTTAAAAATAAAATTTGCCAAATTAATGACCTCCTGTAACACTTCAGCTCTTCTGACCCCTTTTTATTTGCTATAATAATTTGCTCATGATTTACAGATTGAATGAATTTTCCATGTGATACTTTCCTTGTAAATTACCACCAGAATTATTTTTAAATTTCAGTCAAAGGAGAGGCCAACATAACTGAGGAAATAACTCTGTTTTCAATGTGGGTTTAGATGTAGCTATTTAGCAGTTGAGGCTATGTCAAATGTGCGTGTATGCTAATCTAATCAGTCTACCGTTTTACATAAAAGATATTCCTACAAGCCACAGTGATGTTAATGTTGAAAAGAAAAGATGTAGTCCCAGCACTTTGGGAGGCCGAGGTGGGTGAATCATGAGGTCAGAGGTTCAAGACCAGTCAGGCCAACATGGCGAAACCCCATTTCTACTAAAAATATAAAAAATTAGCTGAGCATGGTGACAAATGCCTGTAATCTCAGCTACTCAGGCGGCTGAGGCAGGGGAATCACTTGAACCTGGGGGGTGGAGGTGAGCCAAGATTGTGCCAGTGCACTCCAGCCCAGGCGGCAGTGTGAGACTACATCTCACACACACACACACACACACACACACACAGATGATTCTAAGGGCTCATTGGCTATATTTGACCTTAAAACTTGAAATGTTTTTTGCCATATCATTTTGGGTCCACTGAGTGAATGTCTAGCTGAATTACCGGGGTAATACTTCATACTAAATTACTCAGACCTGTAACTTTGTGTGGAGGGGAAGGAAATAGGATGGATTTAGCAAATAAGTTCTCTCTTAACGGGAAGAAAGGGTCGTTGCAAGGGAGATAGGTGAAGACTGAAGGACCTAAGTAATGGATACATCTTCTTTGAGTTGTCAGGGTAAGTACAAGGTAGTGGGAGCTTTAACTTTCCCCCTTCAATACCAGGAATCGCTTCTAAAATGATTCCAACCATTTAGCACAATAAAATCAATATGTATTTGCAGATTATGAAGCATAGATTTGAGAAAAGTGGATGGTAAAATACGAGGATACTTGCTTCATTCCAATTTCTCACCAGCTAAGTGGAAGAGAAATTATCTCATCAACAGGACCAAATTAGAAACTTCTGGTCTTATCACAGCCAGAATTATGTTAGCTAAAAATAATAATAGCTAGCATCCGTATAGTACCGTGTACCAGTTACATATTAGCTTATTAGCTTTATAGATACATATGCATGTAATTTATTTATATTACCTTCCCATTTTATTACTGAGGAAACAGACACAAAGAGGTTAAATAATTTTTCCAAGCCTACACAGCTTGGAAAAAATATATCAGGAATGCACCCATTCTGTGGTGTTAACTAGATACATAATACCTTAGGTGAAACAAGAAAGCAGAAGTTATTCGGTTTATGCGAAAGAAATGGCAAAAACTGCAATTACTTTTGCATCAAACTAACAGATTGGTAAGAAGTAAATAGTGAGTAGCCCCATCTCTCTTTACATAAATTTTTGTTGTTTGAGGTGTGTGTCAGATGAGCAGATAATATTCTTCATATTCTTGTGTAACTAAAATAATTCAAAATTTATTTTTAAAACTCCCCTTTATATGAAATACAAATTTTAAATGACACTGAACTTTGGAGAAAAAAAGCTTGGAAATATAATAATCTTTTCACTAGGATGATCACTTTAATACATTTTTAAATATCAATTTTTTCAAACTTTTTTTGAGGGAGAACACCAACTTGGACTAACAAGAGGAAAGAGAGTTCAAAATTGAATGAGACTTCAATGCCCTAAGCCTTTCATGGACATAAAGGAGGTTGATGAACCTATTCAGCTAAAAACACAGACCTTTCTTATAGAAAAAAAGAAAAAGGGGGATGACGCAGAAAAACAGAGCCGAGAGACCAAAGATCAAAGAATCATTGCCAGGGAGAACTGAGCACTAATCAATGACATGGTAACATGCACCTGGCTAGATTTTAGAAATACCGTGGGCCACTAACTCCGATGTGCCTCTTGTCTTCCTCCTCTCTTTTGAATAGGAATGTCTATTGCGGTTTCGGTATGTTTCCAAACTGTACACAGGAGGCATGGAGGGAAGATAATCACCTCTTAAATTCTTAACTTCTCAGGTCCGCAAATCAAGGTAAACTCTACTGGAGGAGCTATACTTGAAGGATCACATCGAGGAGTCTCAAATACACCTGGAATAATTTATATAATGAGACCCTGGACTTCCAACATGAGCCAGATGTTGTAATAGAATGAGATTTTATTAACCTTGGGAGGGCAATGAAAGTATTTTGCATGTGGGAAAAAGAGTTGACTATGATTGCCAGTTGAGAATCTTGAACATATTCCTTGCTGAACTCTTGCTGTTTCTGTACTCTGACCAGAGAAATATTATACTATGATAAGAAATGTCAGATAATATGGCAAAAATGTAATTCAGGGTTTAGCAGGTACTTCAACAACTGTATGCATTCACTTGTGTGGGTTTACACACTATCAGGTTTCAACGGAAAATTTCCCCAATTAAGATTGAATTAAATGGCTATGTAACGCTCTTCAATATGGTGATTATACATGTATTGTCCAATAATGCAGAATATTTTTTTCTTGAGGATAGATAACCTTCCACAAAATTTGTTCTCTCCTATAATGAAAGATGTTTCCTAGCCACTTTTGCAACCAGGCAGAACATTGTGATTCAGTTCTGGTCAATGGGTTTGGGATAAAAGTGATGCATCCCCATCTCATGTCTGGCACATAAAACCCCCCTGTCAGTTTTCTAGCTGTCTCTTTCTTCATTCTACAGGCTGTCCTTGGCCAAGGACATCTAGAAAATTATGTGTTGAGGACAGTAGAATTTCTATTAGCCTGAGTAATTCTGCTGGAGTATCATACCTTGCATTAATAAAATACCAAGTTATAGCACATAGCTAAAAATAACAAAATTTTGGATAGGATATTTGTATATGTTTGGTATGAATTAATACTTTCTTTAAAAACATGTCAACAGTTTTCCCTGGTTCAAGATGGTGATTTTCTATATGATATATTTTTTTAATATTCCATACTTATATGAAAATATAATAACCAATAAGTAGACGCTTTAATGTCATAAGAGTATCTGTCAAATCTATCTCTTTCTCTCCATCTTCATGACCGTCGATCTAATCCAAGCTATAATCATCCACTGTCTAAACAACTACAAAGTTGCTTCTCATATCAGTTCTTGCCACCCTCCTATGTGTCCTCAAGTTTTAGTGAGAGTGATCTTTTCAATTTAATCATGGCTCCCGTCACACCCATCATGGGCTTCCTATTGTTCTTGAAATAAAGTTTGTTAATATGATAAAGTCTTGTGCAGCTCTGCCTTGTCTCAATCATGTCTACCTTGGCAGCTTCATCACTCTTGCTCTTACTACATAAAAATCATACCATGTGTATCTCAGTTCTGGAGTGCACTGTGCTTTTACCTTCACCAGAGACTTGTATCTCAGCTTGAATATTGTTTCCTTAGTGAAGCCTTGGCTAAGTCCAAGGTTGAATAATTCCTTCATTTTATGTTATAGCATTGTGTTACTTGCTTTGACTCTATTTTTCTCACTTTGAATACTTTAAAACCTGTATTTTATTTAATCTTTACCCAGGTGTTATACTCATGTGGTTTAACAAATATTTTTAAAATCCAAGGAAATAAATGAACAATATTAAGAGTAAACCCTAATGTAAATTATGGACTTTGGGTAATGCTGATGTGCCAATGTAGATTCATCAGTTGTAACATATATGCCATTTTGATGCAAGATATTGATAGTGAAGGGGCTTGTGCATGTGTAAAATCACTGGGCAAATGGGAACTCTGTACTTTCAATTCAATTTTTCTGTGAACTAAAACTGCCCTAAAAAATAAAGTCTATTGAAAACTACAGTGAAATATCTTCTCCCTATTCCTTTCTTCTTTCTGTTGTTCTTCAGTTGACTACTCCACCCAGAGCCCTCATTCCTTAAAAGTTGCATGAAGAGTTGTGACCTTAGATGGAGGAATAAAATCACTGCTACACGATAGCCCAAAATGGAGGGATCAACTGCCTCTCTTCCAATGCTCTGATTAGCTGCTGGTGCCACTCAGTGGCCTGAATCCCACAGGAAACTAGAAGCAAGAGAGCTCATGTTGCAGTGCATAGAGGTGAACATTCAGGAGCAGAAAACAGAGTAGAGAAAAATTAAAAGTGAATCAGATAGGGACCAACAAGTAATTTTTGTAAAGCACCAGATGGTCAATATTTGAGTCTTTGGGAGCCATATTGTTTCTATCACAAGCATTCAACTCTGTTTTGTTCCCATAAACCTTTGTTTATGAAATCAGGCAATTGATCAGATTTGACTTGCAAAGCTGTAGTTTGTCAACTCCTGGATTAGAAGGACAAACACAGGATATCTAGCTCATCAATACAAAGAGTGTTTCCTCCATCTTTAATGGCTCTATGAATTATTTACCCAGTTTCCTATTGATGCACATTTATATCGTTTCTAATTTTTACCATCATAAACAATGTAAAGTGAATAACCTTATACATTTATCATATTATGTGTGTAGAAATAACCATAAAGTTAATTTCAAGAAGTTTATTTCTTGGGACAAATCATATGTACATTTGTAATCATGATAGAGTACAAGGATGCCATCCATAGGAGTGATAAGAATTAAAATTCAGAACTATATTCTCATACACTGTATGAGAGTGCCTTTTCCCCTAGAGTCTTACCACATATAGTATAACCAAATATTTGTATTTTTGCCATTTTGATGAGAGAGAAAATGTATACTAGTGTAGTTGTAATTTGCATTGCTTGCATAATGAATGAGGTGTGGCATCCTTTATTTTTAAGAATGATTTTTATGTCCTTCCTGTGAACTGTGAATACTATACTTTGTCCATTTCTCCCTTGGGTTGTTGGCCATTTTCTTCTCAATTTCTCAGTATTACAGATTTTAACCCTTTGTTACGTAAGTTGTAATTTTTTTTTACCAAGTTATTTGCCTTTGATTTTCCATGGTATTTTTGACACACCAAAATTTTTACTTAAAAATTAGGGGTGGGATAGCATTAAGAGAAATACCGAATGTAGAGGACAAGGAGATGGATGCAGCAAACCACTGTGGCACGTATATAACTATGTAACAAACCTGCACATTCTGCACATGTATCCCATAACTTAAAGTATTTTAAAAATTAAAATATTTTATTTAAACATTAGTATAATTTATTAATCTTTTCTATTACAATATCTGGGTGCTTTTAGTTTTGGTAGTATCTTTTTTAAAAAGCATTTGAACATTTAATTCAACTGAATTCTATCCTGGTGTAAAAGGTAAAGCATTGATCTGGAAAACTGTACACTTGCCCCAATACCATTTATTGAATGCTGATATGGTTTGGCTCTGTGTCCCCACCCAAATTTTATCTCAAATCGTAATTTCCACGTGTCAAGAGAGGGACATGTAATCCCCGCATATAGAGGCAGGGAAGTAATTGAATTATGGGGGAAGTTTTCCCCATGCTATTCTCATGATAGGGAGTGAGTTCTCATGAGATCTGATGGTTTCATAAGTGTTTGACAGTTCCTTCTTCACATGTACTTTCTCTCTCCTCCTGCCTTGTGAAGAAGGTGTTTGCTTCTCCTTCACCTTCCACCATGACTGTAAGTTTCCTGAGGCCTTACCAATTATGTCAAACACAGTCAATTAAACCTCTTTCTTGTATAAATTATCCAGGCTTGGATATTTCTTTATAGACTTGTGAAAATGGACTAATACAGATGCTCTGTCTTTTCTCCAGGAATTTGACAATCCACTCTTGTGTTGCATTGAATTCTAGTATGTATTTGGGTTTATTTCTGAACTTTCTATTATGGTACATAGGCCAGCTGTCTTTTCTTGTATGAATGTAATCCTATCTTAGTCAATAATTAAGTTTTTCTTACTGTTTGATTTTGTACTGTTAAATATACTTGCACATGTATTACTTGATTTATTGGCTTTAAATTATATCACTTTACACACAACTATTACAGATGAGATATAAGCAAATTTACTGTGTCCAACATCTTTTCCTTTTTTCCTCCTTTTTTTTTTAGTTGCTATAATTTCCATTTTCAGGCTATATAATGCTTATATTCTTTTCTATTGTTCTAAATTTCACATTTTCAAAAACATTTCTATAATTAAATAATTTATATCATCATTCTTTTTACAGGTATTCTTAGTTCTTTTATTTAGTAGATGAAGCCAAAAGATTAGAGAAAGACAGAAAAGCATAGATAATGAATCTGGATATTTAAATTGAATGCATTCAACACCATAATTGATATAAGGATTTTTACATTTTAAACCACAAAGGGAAGAAAGTGGAAACAGAAAGGGGCTAAAGTATATGGAGGGAGAGCAAATAACTATGTATTAGAGATTCTGAGAAGAAGCAAGATATTTGGAGTAGTTGAATAAGAACACTGAATGGAGAGGTGCCTGATGTCAGAGAGGAAAGTAACTAATTTTTACCGTTTGCAATTTCATAGATGAAGAACCTTCTGAGCTATCATGGATCCAGGTCATGATCTATGACTATGAGAGTAATTGGCTGAAATGAAATTAAGGAGAAGGTCGTTGAATACAAAGAGGTCAAGGAACTGAAAAGCCAGAGTGTTGAGTCACTGACACAGGTTGAAGTAATTGAATGATTTAGGAGATGACGGAAATTGGGGTGGTGAGAAAGACTGCTGGGAAGGTACTCAAGGTTTTGATTAAGAAATAGCTGGTGGCATGAGCATCAAAAAAAATAGAGTGTGTGTCACATGACGATGGAGGAATAATTGTCTAGAAACCATCTTGAAGAAGAAAAAAAAATTGGCCTCTGTTTTAGTTAGTTCAGGCTGTTATAACAAATTCCCATAACCCAATGTCATAAGAACATTTATTTCCCATAACTCTTGAGGCTGGGCAATACAACATAAAGATGCCAGCAGATCCACTGTCTGGTGAGGCCCCCCTTCTTATTTGCAGATAGCCATCAACTTGTTGTATCCTTACACAGCAGATGGCAGAGAAAGGAAGCAAACTCTCTCATGTGTTTACTTAAATAAGTGCACTAATCCCATTCCCATTATAAGTTCAATAATCCCATGAGGGTGGAGCCCTTGTAATCATATTAAGTCCCCAAAGCCTCACCTCCTAATATTATCACACTGGGAATTAGAATATCAACATATGAATTTGAGGAGGACACAAACATTCAGTCCATTGGTAGTCTCCTCTTCATACCACGGTTGGTAAAAGAGCTGCTTTTTAGGAAAGAAGACATCTTGGGTTAGTGGAGTCTTTTGAAGCATGCCATCCTGATTTAAATATAGAAGGTGAGAAGAATGCATCATTAAGAATTTGTGGCACTGTTTACGATAGCAAAGACTTGGAACCAACCCAAATGCCCATCAATGATAGACTGGATAAAGAAAATGTAGCACATATTCACCGTGAAATACTATGCGGCCATAAAAAAGGATGAGTTATGTACTTTGCAGGGACATGGATAAAGCTGGAAACCATCATTCTCAGCAAACTGACACAAGAACAGAAAAACGAACACTATATGTTCACTCATAAGTGGATGTTGGACAATGAGAACACACGGACACATCACACACCAGGGCCTGCCAGGGGGTTGGGGGAAAGGGGAGGGATAGCCAGGGAGTGGGGTTATTGGGGAGGGATAACATTAGGAGAAATACCTAATGTAGTTGAAGAGGGGATGGATGCAGCAAACCACCATGGCACATGTATACCTATTTAACAAACCTGCATGATCTGCACATGTACCCCAGAACTGAAAGTATAATAAAAAATAAATAAATGAATAATTTAAGGTTGTGTAGTTTTGTTTTGTTTATTGTGAAATAGCAGTTACAGAAGGCATAGGTAAGAAGGAAAATAATGAAAGTGGGATTAAGTTATTGAAACAAAGAATCCTAATGACAATTAATGTTTAGAAGAGGCTAGACCCTCCAGAGAAGCTTTCATCTCAGGTGCTAAGGACAGCTAATGATATGTCACTTGGGAGAATTCATCATTCCTGCTTACATTGCATATTTTATTTATTTTAAGGGACATTTATTTCAGTCTCTAGATACAACCTTAATTTTTCTGAATATTCTTCTGTCTTAAGTAAGTTGAAATCCATGTCCCCAAAAATCACTCACTAAATGTAATAAATCCACGGGTAGAGGAAACATTTTTTTGTGGACTTCTTTCTTCAAAATGTAATTAAATTCTTGATATGTTTTATATCTTTAATAATATAATTTAATATCTTGAATAGCATCACAAATTACAAATACTAAGTTTATTCATTTATTTACATTTATTACTCAAGAAAATGGCAAACACAAGGTGTTTTATTTTTTGTTTTTTCCAATAAAGAAAAGTTTAAATGGCTCACAGTTCCTCAGGCTGTACAAGAAGCATGGCGGCATCAGATTCTGGGGAGGCCTCAGGGAACTTACACTCATGGCAGAAGATGATAGAGGAGCCAGCACATCATATAGCCAGAGCAGGAGGAAGAGAGAGAGGAGATAAGTGCTACACACTTTTTTTTTAAATTTTTATTTTAAGTTCCAGGGTACATGTGCAAGATGTGCATGTTTGTTACACAGGTAAGCATGTGCCATGGTGATTTGCTGTACCTATGAACTCATCACCTAGATATTAAGCCCAGTATGCCTTGCTATTTTTCCTGATGCTTTCCTGCCCCCAGCATGCTCTTGAGAGGCCCCACTGTGCATTGTTCCTCTCCCAGTGTCTATGTGTTCACATTGTTAGGCTCCCACTTACAAGTGAGAACATGCAGTATTTGGTTTTCTTCCACTTATAAGTGAGAACATGCAGTGTTTGGTTTCTATTCCTGCATTAGTGTCCTGAGAATAATGGCTTCCAGCTCCATCCTTTCTGCAAAGGACATGATCTTGTTCCTTTTTATGGCTGCATAGTATTCCATGGTGTATATGTACCACATTTTCTTTATCCAGTCTATCATTTGTGAGCATTTGGGTTGATTTCATGTTTTTGCTATTGTAAATAGAAAGCAAGGTGTTTCTGACACCATAGTTTGCTCTTGGCTCTGCCATGCTGTGGACAGTCAATATTGACTACACTAAATGTCAGCAGTGCATGGGAGAATTGGATCAGTTACATAACAGGGCAACTCTGGGGAAAAGCATGAAGAATCATCATATAGGAAGTGCCCAACAGAGCATCCTGATAAATGAGTAGGTTGTTGGGTTAAGAAAGAAGGTGAAAATGTACTTCAAGCTTCTGCAATGCACATGGTAATAAGTAAGCAGAAAATAAATATATTTGTCTTGTCTCCAATAGTAGAGCTTCTACCTCTCCTAGGATTACCTGGGCAAGAAAACTTAGTGTATCTTTTAAGTAGCAGAGCCAGTTAGTATGTAATCAAAAGAATAAATTGTGGCTTTAACAAGTGCTGTAGTAATTCTGGGAAGAAAACAAGGAAGCATGATGTAGAAAAATGATATAAACATAGAGAACATTTTTATCACTTCCTTGCATAGCTGTTGTGTTGAGGCAAGCAAAGAACTTGATGGTTTTCAAGGCCAAAAGGTACAAATGAGGTCATATTTGTGAAAATATAAACTGCAAAACTTCATATGAAGGTTTAGTGCTGTTCCTTTATAATTATTATTAATAACTGGCATCATAATAATTAACTGAATCTTTAAAATCACTATCAGAGCCAATACAGGAAAATTGCGAAGACTAAACAATGTGAAGAAACAAATTAAAAAGCTGAAAGGTTGTTAAATTCTTAGGTCCACAAACCCGTGGTCTCAAGAATCGTTTGCTTTAATAATAAATTATTTTCTAATAAAATGGATAATCCATGGTTTGGAAACCTTTTTTTTTCCTGGTTAGAGATTTTTTATTTACTGTAGTTATGTTTATTATAATGGATCTTGGCTTACATTACTTAATAACAGGCCAAACTGTTCAACTTTAACATAATCACTTCCGTATTCATTACTGAAAAATGGAAAAGATAGAGTTTTTGTGGAAAACATATGTTGCTATGGGGTAATATCTGGAAAAAATCATTACGGAAATATGTGTGCTGTAACTAAAAGGCGTTTGTGCTTTCCTTTGCAGTTATGGCACTTAAGACATTTGACTGAAACATCATATGTTAATTATGAAGATGAATTTGTGTTTCTAATCATCACTAAAAAGACACATCCGTGACTTGAATATTAGTTTGTTTCACATCACACAGTACACAAATACTGAGTGTCAGTTGTACTATCCCATATGCTTTATTTTTTTAAGGATTTCTACCCTGAAAAAAATTAGTATTGATTCATAAGACAGATATCCTACTCCCAAATATGGGTAAAATTCCCATATAACAAATGATATGAGACCTATTAAACCACTCTTTTTTAAATAACAGAGTTACATTAAACATAACTGTTATTAACAACTACAGGGAGTATTTGGATGTGATGTTTTGATGAGGTGGTTAAGAGAATTGAGGTAAGCCACATTTAGGTCCATGGAAGCAGACATTAAGACAGAGTTTGGGGTGAAAAACATTTATTAGGCACCAAAACCTAAAAAGTGAAGAGAAAGAAAGCGGAACTGAACAGAGAATGAAGGCAAACATTGACGCAAGTCTGAGAATGTCTTAAAAAGCTGACAGAAAGCCCTGGAACAAGTATTGACCATGAGAGTGTCCTGCATTGGACCAAATGCAGGTGGCTCTGGGAAGAACATATCTTTGGGCAAAGAGGCTCTCTGAAGTTGATGTAGGGCCTGAAGGAGCTGACAGCTGGAGACTGTCTGCTAAGCACCCTCCCAGCAGCTGGGTAGTGAGTCATTTCTTGAAGGAGGATCTGAGACTGTATGGTGTAGATTCTTGCTAATCACAAGCCCGAATTCACCAAAGGAGCATGAAGAATATGTGGATTGCCTCCACCTTTCTACATCTAGTGCTGTGCTATTTGCGTGTGTGTCATATTAATTTGTTTCCAGTGGAGAGGTATACTGCTGACAAATTGATTGATGATGGGAACTGTTTTAGAACTTTCCATTTCCAAGATTTAGAGAACAAAGGGATCAAGAATGAATCAGGCATCTGGGCTAACATATGGAGAGACTATGGGAAAATGGTTCACAAACAGGTAGATAATTTTGGAGGAAGTTCAATAAAAGGCAAGTCCAGTATGGAACTAAGAGGTATAGATGTGAATTGGATTCCAAAAATTTATCCAAAATGATGTTAGATTTGAAGAGTACCTGTCCAGGCCAAGAGTCCAGATGTAATCCTACATATCTAACTCTTTTTTAGGTTTAAAACAAAGTTCACAAAGCACTGTCAAAAAAATAAAGAAGACTAAAAATATGAAAATAAAATGAATTCTTGCTGGAGGTTTACAGTGAGCCAAGATTGTGCCACTGCACTCCAGCTTGGGCGACAGAGCAAGACTCCATCTCAAAAAAAATAAAAAATAAAATGTTTTCTTGCTATAGTGATTTAGTGGGTGGCTCTCAGTGGATGCAGTGCTGCACCAAAATAAGAATCAGTGGTGAGAATTTTGTTCCTAAAAATATCTCTACCAGAGAAAGACTATACACTCACAGGTGATGATAGCAAAGATAGTTTATAGCCAGCTCTGGCTATGATGTCATAAAAGCAAATGTCTCACTGAGAGTAAATTATAATAGTTCTGTAGCTTTGTGCAAGAACAAACTAAAGTTTATTGTTCATTGAGCCCTTACTATACACCAGATGCTAAGCTTAGCATTTTACATATTATCACAGTTAATCTTAGACTTGTTTAGCTTTAGCTTTTTCCTGTTGTGGAACATGGCCAAAGTGACATCACAGTGTTAAGTGCATTATGGAAAAAGCTTGCATCAGAGAAGGCTGTTGTTAAAGAACTTGCTGTAGCCTGACTGATTAGACTTCATCGGGGCTTTATTTTTCATGGGACCTGGGCCATGCCTCAAAGGAGAGATAGGACTTCAGGGATAAGAGTACTGGCCACCCTGTGCCACTCCAGGTCAGATCATTCTTTTTCTATTATGGCTTGGGTTCCCTGAAACTGCAGTATGCTTTTGGGCCCTAGGGACTTTGATGTTAAGTCATTTGTTTATTCAGATACTTATTGACTAACTCACAGGGAAATCTTTTTAAAACAGAAGATATTCAATAGGTGATGATTTCCTTTTCCCTGAAACTAAGCTAAATTCCAAAGGATCAGATCTATATAGAAAACCTTCTAAAGTCATCATAAGTTGTTTCTTCCATTCCCTTTCCTTTCCTCTGATAAACACCCTCATCTTTTTTGTGTGTGTTTGTGGTACCCATTCTACGTGCATTGAATGGGATAAGCACTACTATAAGAAACTTATTTCTTGGTAGAAATAATTTGCCACTGATGGGTGAAGATCAAAGGAATGACTATTAACCGGCAACTTCTCCAAGGCTTGGGAATGCAGAATTGAAGGGATCCCAATTATAATCCTGCCTTTTCTGTTGGAGTAATCACCAAAGACTCCTCCTGTCAAGTTAGCCTGCTAAGAGATGGAGAGCACGTACATCATGAATCCCTGGGTGCTTAAGGAAAGCATTCCCACTGGTTTTTCAGTCACATGAATCAATTGTGTTCTTTGTTTTGCTTAATCTAGTTTAAGCTGTTTTTCTGTCAGTTGTAATGAAATGAGCCCTGATGATTGCATAGACATTCCCTGAAGAGGATATAAGGTGAGGTATGGGGGAGTAATTCTTTTTTTAGTATCTATTACAGGTGCTAGGCATAAAATGAGGCACTATCATTTTATTAATTGAAATATATTCCCTATTAATGAGGAGAAAAAAGAGACAAAAAATAGGTTATGTGATTTGCCTATATCTATTGCACCATGTTGCCTCACCCCACATTATATCTATATTTGCATCTATTATTAGCTATGCAAGTAATCTAAGAAGAATTTAAGCAATATTGAAAGGTGTTGCTATACAATATAATAAAACAGATTGAGATGGACAGAAAGTGGAGTCAGAAAGAAACTTTGAAAGTGATCCAGAGCTGTCCAGAGTCCCGACCTCTGCCCTGGTATCTCTGTCCGTAGGCAAGTTCCCATCCTTTCTACACCATAGCCTTATTCACTCATACTCATCTAACATTTACATCTGTATCTTGTCCAGCGAAAATTGTGAATTCTGTTAGGCTAGCTTACACAAAATTATTTGGCATTATCTACACCGTATTTCAATTTTCAGCACTTCTGCTGATGAACAATATAACTTTGAACAAGTCATATAACCTCTTTAAGATGCAATTTTCTTATCTGCAAAATGGGGATAAATGCAGTAATTGGAACACAAGAAGAACTAAAACATATATCAGCTCCTTTCTCACCTTCCTCATTTATGACACTCTAAGCTGAAAGAACTTGGGGAAAAAGGTTAATTCACAGAGTTATTTTTGAAAAATCTTCTGTGACAAAATATTGCCTATTGGCATCTTCAGCCACATATTATAAGTTTCCATTTTTACTTACAAAAGCTTTGTCTTCATGGGGTGAAGACTTAGTCATTCTCCTATGTAGATTGAGCTCTAGCCTTTCACAGATGTGCTGTATAGAAGGAAATATTCCATCCCAACTGAATCAAATTGATTTTGGATAGCATATGTCAAACCTTCCTTCCTACCCTGTCTACTATATGGTAATGCCTTCATTTGCAAAATCACAGTCAAAGAAACTTGGACTATTTCTGATGATATATTTTCTTTTCTCCTACTAAAAGTGGTAGCATTTGGCAGTTGAAATAAATAAGAAGGATATTCTCCCTGATTAAAACACAGATAAAGTCAGGTGGGGAATATAGATGATAATTTTTGCTTTCAACATATATATTTAAATCGCACATTAACTTGACCTTGTGATTTTTACTTTTCAGGTTTTACATAAGGTAGCTAAATGCAAGTCCCAGTTTCTATACAGCTGAGAAGAAAACCATGTCCTGATACAACACATAACATGTGCAGTAAAGATGCACTTTTCCTCTTGCTTACAAGTTTACTTTTTCTATTAAATTCTCCCTTTTCCCCACATTTATTGTGTTTCTGTAATTGAGAAGATAATTTATGTTCTTTGAGAAGTTGTTCATAATCCTAAAAACAGCTGCTAGTTTTAAACTCTTCTTACTATCTTTGTTTGTTAACAATGTCTCTTTGGTTTCATGTTTTACTATGGAATAAAACTGCTAAAACAAAAACCTTCAAAGTTACCTTGCTAAACTCAGTGAGGGCTGCATTTTCAGGATGGTATTTTATGTGGGTACTTAGACTATGCAAAGTTCACATTCCCTCATGATTATACCTTTAAATAGTTTCCATATACTATGACATAAAATACTTTCTGTTTCTGCTTTCTTTTTCATTTACTTGGACTAGAATTTTTTAAGGTGCAAGGAAATACAGTGTAATATGATTGGGCCTTATGGCTGAGGAGTGATAAGTTTGAACCCAGGTTCTGGAACTTAATTTAATGTTGAGTTCAAGCTTTATGTAAAATCTTTAAGTGTCAGCTTCCAAATATATAGTACAATAATATTAAAGGTTAAGTTAGTTAAATGCATAATAACTGTGGTAGAAATCATTGATTGGAACATACAATGCCCTTCCCAATCCTCTTCTCTCCAGCCACTTCTCACTTATCAGTGAGTTATACATGGAAGTCTTCTGAGAACAGCCTCTTTTCTCATTTAAAATGACAAACAAAGATTTTGGTTCTACCTTCTTCTTCCTGCTTGGGAAAAATATATGCTGCCTAAGGGTGCTGCAACCATTTTGTAACTGTGAGTATAAAACAACGAACTAAAGATGGTATGGAAGGAAATTTGAAGGAGATTGGTTTCTAGATGACATTCTTGAGCAGCTACAGCCAGCCTAGACTAGCTATCTCAGGACTTCTTATGTGAAATGAATTGTACCTTATATAATACAGTCGCTGTTTGTCAAGTTCTCTGTTATTTGGAGTTGTAGCATTTCTGTGTGATACGAAAGCAAAACAAGGTCTCTAGGCTGTAAGCAAGGAAGTTCAAATAAAGTTAATTACTTTCTCTCCTCCACTGTAAGCAGTAAAGGCCATTTAATGGATGAGGTATAGTCTCAGCATACACTTTGAAAAAAGAATAATAGTATAAAAATCGTTGGCATCACTTTTACTTTCTTGTGAATGGTATCACCATTCAACTTGGTATATATTCCTGGATCTTAGAAAAAGTCCTGATACTTCCTTTTCCCTTGTGCATCTTATCCAATCCAAGTCCTATAGATTTTACCTCTGTATCTAACCCATCACTAACTTATCTCCTTCTCCCCTTCCATCACCTTAGTTCATTATGGTTCACTTGGACTATCACATTCTCACATTCTTACAAGTGAATTTCTGCCCATACTGTTCTCTCTGTCTACAAAGTTCCGTCTCTCTGACTAATTCCTGTTTATCTTTTAGGTCTCAGCTAAGTCACTAACATTTCCCACCCCTCCCTGCCCTGATTATCTCTCTTGTGTATCTCATTAGATATATATATATATACATATGTCTCTTTTTAGCATGTATTATTAAACATTTTGCACTAATATGTGAATCTTAAGTTAATGTTTGCCTCCCCACCACTCTGTAAGTACCAGGAGAGCTGAGCCGGTTGTTTTGCTTTACCTTCCATCATTCTATGCCTAGGTCAAACCCAGCACTGAGCACGTAAGTGTTCAATATTCTAAGTAACACTTAATGAGCACTTACAGGGTATGAAGCATTTTTATTCGTGTGTTATATGCATTAATGCAGTTTAGTTGTCACAGCAATCCTATTATTTGTCCTATTTTACAGATTAGAAAACTGAGGCACAAAGAAGTTAAAGAATTTGCCTGAAGTCCCATAGGTTGTATACCAGGATTTGACTCGGGCAGTTTGTCATCAGAGACCATGCCCTTAACCAATTCCCAAAGCTGAATGAAAGAATGAATCTTGCCACCGACTGGGCTGTGATAATCACTTTGGTTCCACAGCTCTGATGGTCAACCAGAAATAAACAGAAACTACCTTGTACAAGCTATTCTTTGGCATTTGGTGGGTAGGATGGAGAATGGAGACTAAAGACACTCAATCTGTATTTTCAAGTTCTATATAGGAATAGGAATATTATATATATACATCCCCAGACTAAGCATATTTATTTATAAGGAATATATATATATATACACACCTTATACATAAATTGTTATATATATATATATATTTATATATGACAATAATTTATTTATAAGGTGTATATATATATATATTCCTTATAAACAAATTATTATAAAATGATTGGTATTTTCCCCCCAATTTGCCTGATCCTTTGATTTCCTCATGTGAGAAGGCATGTGAATCTTAGTAGATTTCTTCTTAATTGTGCCATGCTGGGTAATACTATATTGGCTTTTATCTCCAAAACCAAAATTATTCTGAAAGAGTGAAGAAAACACCATCTGTAAAAACTGAAATCATGTTAATATGTTTTCTATTTTCAAAGCACATCCACCTTATATAAAGAAGGGAAAAATCATTAGTCCTGGGCTGAGCTTGAGCGTGCCAGATAAGTGTACTAATTTTGTTGGCTTGGTTGGGAAAGCCTGAAATCAGAGATTTATGCAGGAATTTGCAAATGACAAATGATTTGTGTACAACCATACATTTAATGACTAATGTTTTTAAGACAGGGTTGGTTTCTACAGAAAAAATTTAATGAAGGATGTGTTGGTGGAGAGAGGCTTAGGGCAAACTTGAGTCTTTGATTTTAAATTAGCTGAATTTTTAGATGAGTCTGCAATGAGAAATAACTAATGCTGTAGTAATAATTGAAAAGTAGCACATTATAATTTTCAAAGCACTGTCATATTATTAATCTTATGTAATTCTCACAATGATTCTGAGAGTTTGATGATAGGATTATTTCCATTTTATAAATGAGAAAACTGAAGGTCAGTTAAGTCAAGGGAAGGAGGTGGCCGTGGCTTGCCAGGAAGATTTTGTGGAGAGGGCTTTTGGTGTGCTGTGCAACACCACCCCAGCGAGGTGGATGTGCATCCCCTTCACATTAAGCCAACTGAGAGAGCACTTCAAGACAATGGCTAAGAGAGTTTGACATTGAGTTCGGGAGACACAGGTAGTGATGTTCCCAACCTGGATGGGAGAAATCTAAAAGTGAGAGGCCAGCTGCAGATGACAGGGCAAAGAGAGAAAGAAGGCTGACTGGGAGTGAGCTGTATTTCTGTTGGATCACGATTCCTTCCCACCAGACAGAAACCCTTAGCATAGAGCCTGCCTAAAGTCACCCTACATTGAATCTCTTCCAAGAAGGTGACCCGGGAGAGTGTGGGTCCAACAATTTGCTGAAAATCCTGGGATATTAGAGAGAAGTTGAAAGTAGCCAGCCAGAAAAGTAACTGCCTGCATTAAAGGAAGGACAATCAGAAGTTCCCTGGTGAAAGCATCCACATCGTTAGTAAGTGCAGGGGGGCAAAGCCACAGCTAGCAATGAGGAAAAGAGCCAGTGAATTCTTAGCCTACTAAACCCCTACCCCTCTTTCTATTGTTATGAAACTCTTCTTCAGTTTTAGCCTTGGCCAATGCAATGTAACCTACAGCTTAGTCCTGGCTGATGCCAATAATTTAGTATGGCCGTTGTAGTCCTGACTCACCTTGAAATCATCAATGGAAATATTAATTTTGCTCACTAGCAATCATGAAAATCTTTTGATGAGAAAGGCAGAGTAGTCCAATAAAAAGTGAGTTCAAATTCGAATCCCGCTACTAACTGTTCATATAACTGAGAGAAATTAACTTGGCCTTATGTTATTTTTGAAATGAAGGTTTCAGAAGAAGATATTCCCTAAGATCGCTTCGATTTTCATTACAAGATTTGGTGAGACATCTGAGGAATTAAGACTTCACATTGCCCAACTATTGCCTGATATTTTTCTGCCACTTTCACTCTGAAATAAAGCGAAGAATCTACTAAGCAAAGTTATATAAACAAGGATTTAAAGAAAATAAATTTAGCTTAATACTTTAGAACACCAAATACAACAGAATCAGAATATTACACTGGGCAAATTCTGGTTCCAGTGAAATATAAAGGAATAAGCCAATTTTCTTTCTCTGAGGCTATGCAATATAACCCTTGAATCGATTTGTGTCTCTCTTGAAAACCAAATATTCTTTTAAGGCATTTTTTTTCAATATCTATGCAGTAAGATCTTTCCTTATATTGCTGAAATGTATTTGACTTTCTTCAAATTGAATTGAAAATCAGATACCAAAGTAAAGCAATTTTCAAACCTTTCCAAAGTGAGACGAAAGTACTTCTTATTTGATGGAACTATCAGGAAAAAGAAAGTCATAGGTACTAAAACAATGTGCATTTCTAAGAGGATTGATGGAAGCTTGCAACATCCTTGAGAAAATAAGTACTGATACTTTTCCATCTCTTCCTATAAAAACTAATGCTTAGAGAGTTTGACTTTTTCAAGATCAAACGATGACTTTATGACAAGCATGAGCTAGAACTCAGATCTTGGCTTCCCTGTAATATTTCAGTTTTTTGCCACCTGTTCCTTTGATGGATGCTGGCATGTCTTGTTTTTTTGTTTTTTGTTTTTTTTTAATTTTTTTTTTGAAAGAAAGAGTGAAAGAAAGAAAAAAAGAATGTAAGAGAGAAAGAAAGAGGAAGAGAAAGAGGAAGAGAGAACAGGATTCTTTTTCTATTGCACAGGCTAGAATGCAGTCTAAAAATGGGTATTAAAAACCTCTTTTATGCCAATAATTGTGCTTAACAATGGAGACAGGAAGGAATAAGGGATGAAAATAACAAACAAGCAGCCAACTAATATTTTATTTAAACCTGTGAAATGCTATGCA